>VZTA01014001.1:0-36068 GCA_013398855.1 Mohoua ochrocephala | reverse complement strand
AAAAAAAAAAAAAAGCTCATAAGGAACCATACTTTAAATAAGTAAATATATAAACAGCTGCCAAAATTAAGACCAACGTCATGGAGGATTATTCAGCATAAACCTGACAGATCAGCATTACCTCTACATTTCTAGAAGTCTGGCCCTGCGTTATAGACTCACGAGTAAACCACGTACTTGCAGCTGGAACTGCACTCAGAGAACCACTTCAGTTTGGGGTTTTGTTTTGTTTCTGTTCCGATAGCGAACCTAGAGTACATCCTCAAGCAGTAAGGCAATGACTGTTGGAAGTTCACCCTCGGGAGCCTGGCTCTCCTCCGTGTGTGGGTTGCATGGACATTTCCCCCGGCGTCGCGGGCAGCTGTGATGGATGCGTGGCAAGGAAAAGCAGCAAAAGCTGACCCGTGAGGAGCTCTGGCTGTCTCAAGAAGACCTACCACAGGTTAGTTTTCTTCGCCTTCCATTGCAGCTACTGTCTCTCTCAACTGTGTTCTTGTCACTTAGATTAACTGTGCTGAGACCCGAAGTAGCTCATGGATCTGTGTCTTAGTAACTTATTAAACACGATGGTTTAAAGTATGTAATTATGAACAAGTTGTTGTACCCATATTGTTTGAACTTATGTATTCAGCAACTATATTGTACAATGTATGTCTGTTATTTACCAGAGGTGGCGAAACTTTGTATGTCCAGTTTATGCAATGAATGTTGTAAATGCGATGATGTAGTTCGGATTTAATAAATGATGGTTCTTTCGTTTCTAAAAAGGCAAAAAAAACGACAAAAAAAAAAAAAAAAAAGATCAGTGTTCACCCTTATACACAGGTAACCAATTTCATGTTGATAATTACAGGAATATTCTCTTACTGTTATCCTATCTGCATAGCATTATGGTGGTTGGAAATCGCTTCCGTGGAGATTCTGCGGCAGCAGATTCCCATGGGAAGCTTTGTTTATGGAAGTGTGAAGGTAATTAATTTTTTTTTTAAGAGGAAAACTTTGTACTATCCACAGTTATCTAAGGAACAATAAAACTATTAGGAGACTTCCCTGCTTTGTTTGTCGTCTTCTCTGGGTGAGTGAGCGAGTGCAGGGGAGGGAGAACAGGAATTTTTTGGGGGGTTTTTTTTGGGTAAATGCTGAGCAGCCATCCTGAGTTTCCTAGCAGGGAATATTTCCTGATGTGTAGCTGGGGGCTGGGAGGGTGGAGGGTTGGCTTTCTGCTCCGTAGGGATTCCCTTCCCATTTTCATCTGGAGCAGGCCCTGCATCAAGGAGATAAAATCCTGTGGCTGCTCCTGCTGTGGGCAGGGTCCGGCCACCCCCTCAGGGACTGACGGTGTCTGGTGTTGGTGCCACAACAGGAGGAAATCTCGTCATCTGTCACCTCCATCGGAGCTGCAGACACCGCTTTGGGCTGCCGAGTGCAACTGGATCCCATTCCTCCTTGGATTCTCGGAGTGCTCCCCACCCTGAGTTTGCTACGGGCTTGTGCAGGTAAAAATCTCCTTTATTTAACTTGTTCTAAAGAGTGACTGTCACTGCTGGGGCCTGGGCACCCAGCACGACCAGCCCTCCTGGTTCTGCCTGAGCAGGGCCCTCGCGGGACTGCAGGATGCTCATCTCCCTCAGGTGTGGGATGTGGGGTCTCATCTCTCTCTGGTGTGAGATTTGGGGTTCCATCTCTATCTGGTGTGAGATGTGAGCTCCCATTTCCCTCAGGTGTGAGATTTGGGGTTCCGTCTCTCTCTGGTGTGAGGTGTGAGCTCCCATTTCCCTCAGGTGTGAGATTTGGGGTCTCATCACTCTCTGGTGTGAGATTTGGGGTTCCATCTCCATCTGGTGTGAGATGTGAGCTCGCATTTCCCTCAGGTGTGAGTTTTGGGGTTCCATCTCTCTCTGGTGTGAGATGTGAGCTCCCATTTCTCTCTGGTGTGACATTTGGGGTTCCATCTCTCTCTGCTGTGAGATGTGGGGTCCCATCTCTCCCCTGCACCACCAGAAGAACAAATTTAGCAATTTCCACTCCAACCAGCTCCAGGTGAAGGGACAGCACCTTTCCTGGCCTCCCAGAGAGCCCCCTGAGCTGGATCTCGAGGGCAGCTGGGGCGTGGGCCCTGTGCAAGCTGCAGAGGGCTCGCTGGGGTGCCGTGAGATCTTTGTTGCCTCTTCCCCCACAGAAGCGACCATGTTTAGCAGCACCAGGAATGACAATTTCTCAGCCGAGTGGCCCAATGAGGCTCAGCCTTTGGGCTCAGCAGATGGATGGTTTAGGGCCCTGGGAAGGAGCAGGGATCACCAAGGTCAGGAAATTGAATATCAGCAATCGCTGTTTGCCGCAAGCTGCACAGATGGATTTCAACCTCTCGGCCTTTGCGGCAGTTCCCCGCTGGGCTCTTCAACAGGAGGAGGGAAATGGAAAGAACAAACCAATGTAATGGGGCTTTTTAGAGCTGGATTAAACCACGGGCACCCAGCAATCCTCCCCGTGAAGGTGTTCCAGGCAGTTCCACGCGGCTGAGAGGCCGCCCTGTGTCAGCGCCGCTGCTCTCACCGAAGCCTTGGCTGGATGCAGAATGGGGACAGCTCTCTGAGGACTCATTCCTCTGCTACACTCTGTAATTCCAGCGCTCTGGACTGCCAGGTTGGTGGAGAACTTCGCTGTTTAGCAGTGGTTTTCCCTCCGAGAAGCTCAAAGAGGGGGGCTGGAGACCCATTGTGTAATTGGCAGCAGTATTGATCCTCGGTGCGCAGGAGAAATCTGTTAAGCCAAGCAGCAGGAAGGCACCTGCAGTCGTTTCTATTTAATTAATGTATTTCTTCAGTGCAAACCCATGTGAGGGCAGCACACCGGTTTTGGAAGGGTTAGAGCTGGACCCAGGGATGCTGCAATCGATGGGACAGAGGCTGATGATGGCACCGGGGCTGGGCTTTGCACTGGAGCTGCTCCTGCAGAGCTCCTCGAGGGCTTCAGGGTGGAAAAGTGGGTGGGAATCCTGGCTGTACCACGTGCTGGATTGCTTTTTGGTGTGGTTCATTGTCCCAGCAGCCAGGCTTTGTGTCCTCCATCCTAGGAGATGTTCTAATGGAGCCACCTGATGGTTCCTCTCCAAGACCTCTGCAGGTTTTCACAGAGTTTGTCCCATCCAATGCATCCAGTTTTGGGGGAGAGGTTTCAGGCAGAGCACAGCACGTGGCAGGGCACCACTGAAACCCACACAGCCCACCCTGGCACACTAAAACCACCCCGTGTCAAATCCCCCCCAGTCAGCGCGGTCACTCGACAGCAGTCGAGGACAAAAGAACACGCCCTGCCTCAAAACATCGATCCGCAGAAACAAATCGAGTTACAGAAAGGCAGAATAATGCTGCTTGCTTTAGGGCACGGCTGCATTTAGATTCTAATTTTCCGAGTGCAATTCATTTAAGACAAAGGCTCGGCGGCATAAAACGCCCTTGAACGCGCCGGAGCCAGAGCAGCTCCCGAGTAACATGGACCCAAAGTTAATGAGATGAGGGAAGTGCTCTGAGGGCTGTACCTCCGTCCTGTTTGCCTGTAGCGTGGTGTTCTATAAACGGATGCCATATGGCCCTGCACTTAATGGTATGGATCAGATTGGGAGTGGATGAGCCACTCAAAGACGAGAACGTCCCAGAGGATTGCTTTCTATAGCCTATGACTTAATTATTTGATGCACGAGGCTCGTTGGTCCAAATTTAGTGCTGGGAGTCAGTGAGATGCTTCAGAGGGAGCATCTGACCGGAGTTGTGCGTGTTTATGTGTTGTTAATATTTGCCAAGGGAAGCCCCTGCTCCAAGGATTTGGGAGGGTTTGCTGTGGAACCCAAGCTGCTCCCAGCCCCACCGGCCGAGTCCCAGCTCCGTAGCTGGGATGGATTTGATGGAGAGGGAATTTTTAGGAATGACGAGAAGGGCTTTAAACTGAAATAGAGGAGATTTACATGAGTTTTTAGAGAGAAATCGCTCTCTGTGAGGGTGGGGAGGCCCTAGCACAGAGTGCCCAGAGAAGCTGTGGCTGCCCCTGGATCCCTGGCAGTGCCCAAGGCCAGGTTGGGCAGGGTTTGGAGCAACCTGGGATAGTGGAAGGTGTCCCTGCCCATGGCAGGGGGTGTCACTGGATGACCTTTTTGATCCCTTCCAACCCAAACCATTCCATGATTTAATTTCGCCTTCATCCTGAGTCACAGGGACCAGTGCCCTCCAGCTGGGTCACACCTGCCTTGGGATGAAGGGGGCACCTGATGGGATTTGCTCTCGTTCCTGCACTTCACCAAGCCGTGGTCCTTCCCCCTTCCCTGGAGCCCTCAGCCCATCCCAGGGGATTCTGCCCAGCTCTGGGCTGTGAAACTCAGGTTTGGGCCATGAAATGCAGGTTTAGGGCTCGAAATGTAACTTGGGGTTGTAAAATGCAGCTCTAGGCCTCAAAATACAGCTCTGGGCTGTGAAATGCAGGTCTGGGCCACAAAATACAGGTTTGGGCCTCAAAATGCAGCTCTGGGCTGTGAAATGCAGGTCTGGGCCACAAAATACAGGTTTGGGCCTCAAAATGCAGCTCTGGGCTGTGAAATGCAGGTTTGGGCCGTGAAATGCATCTTTGGGCCACGAAATACAGGTTTGGGCCGTGAAATACAACTCTGGGCTGTGAAATGCAGGCCTGGGTTGTGAAATGCAGGTCTGGGCCTCAAAATGCAGCTGCAGACTGTGAAATGCAGCTCAGAGCTGCAGGAACACTTGCCCAGCCTGTCCCAGGAATTAAATGAAGCTCACTCAGCACCTGGCCTAGAAGCCAGGCACAAACCCCGGCCGTTGCTTAGCATCGTCACAACTCCGAGAGCTAAAAATTTCCCCCTCTTCCTTTGCTGTTACTTCCCTGACCTTCATTAGTTCTGCAAGCACCGAGCGCTGAGCCCATATGGAGACAGTTATCATAAAAAACTGAATCCTGGCCCCTTAATTAGCTCCTCATTATCGGAGAGCTCCATACTGAAGCATTAAGAGAACTTGCGAAGCAATTTGTTGAGTTCCCAATTAAAACTTCTTTTTCGAACTGTTGAGCCTTTTAATACTTTGTGTTTACAAATTGCCTTGGACCCACACCAACACACACATTTCCTTCACTGGGGAAATATAACTGAGGAGCTGGCGGTTATTAATCTAAAACCCCGGGTTCTAATAAAGTCATAAACCACGTCAGCGAGGCTGCTCTTTTTCTACCTGATACAATGGAGATGGCTCTGAATGAGCGCAGAGGAGTTAGAATCATTAAGAGGGCAATTAGAGGCTGATTTCCTAATAACTCCACTCTTACAGCGCTGTAAAAACAAATGTACACATCCCTCTCTGTGTTCATTTGCCTTGGATGTGCTCCTGCCTGTTGACAGGTCCTGAGAACCTCTGTTCCAGCACGTTGCAGGCTCAGGACCATCAGGAATAAATAAAAGCCGGATGGGTCATGGATTGTATCCAGTGGATCGCACAAACTGGGAGGTGGAGGAGTGCAGCTATGAACACAGGAGCAAAATTGGGTCTTCTGTGAAGCACAGATGGGTCCGTGACCAAATTTCCTGCGGTGGCCGAAAAGCTGAGGAGGTGAGTGAGCACTTGACAAGCCCAGGGACGAGCTCTTCCTAAAATCTGCAGAGAAGGGGAGCAGCAGGCGTTCTGCTGACCTGGAGAGGGGTTAAGGGGTGTGATGAAAACCTCCCAAACGTGGTCTCCAAGCCTTTCGGAAGGGATGGCCACGTTCCCATCACATCCACAAGGATAAAGGAGGGATGCAGTAGAACAGGCACCAGCCCTCAGGGGTTTCACTCATCCCAAACTGCTTTCTCCTCCTGAAAAACAGTGCCAGGAAGAAGAAATTCGTGGCTGGTAGGAGCCTGTTGTGCAACCCCCACAGGAGGACAGGAGAGAAGTGGCTTTGAGGTGTGGCAGAGCTGTGACAAACAGCCCCGAGAGCCACAACCCGAGCTGGGCTTTGGTTCTCAGCCTGAGCCCAGCACTTGTGACAACACAGCACTGATCTTCTCTGGGACGCTGTAAGGCCAGGAGCTGATCGGGATTGAACATGTCATTTGTATTCCCACGCTGCTTTTGAAGCAAATCTGTCAAATCAAACCAAAAAAAGCAACGAAAAGAGGAGCGATTGGCGTGAGGAATTGGCTGGGCCGGCGGCCGTGGTCACTGATGGCTCTGTGGATTTGGTGTCCTCCAAGAGGAGGTAGAAGTGACCCTCAGGAGCAGGTGTGGGACAGGGAGCAGCATCCCAGACCAGCTGGGGCCTCTCCATGGGTTTGTCCAGAGTCCTGCTGCTTCCCTGCTGGTCCTCAGCACCCTCCCAGCCTCGGGAGTGAATCAGCTCCCTCTTGCCAGACAAGGGCTGAGCTTTTTCTCACTCCTCTTCTGCCTTTTTGATGTGGCTTTTAAAGAATCTCCTCACCCTGAGAATGATTTTTCCCATTTATCCCATGTTGGCGCTTTCTGAGCTACCAGAACAGGCGTCTGCAGGCAGAGCAGCACCGCAGGCCCTCCCTCAAACACTCAGAGCGAGCCCCCAGCACCAGAGGCGAGGGGCCTTGGGGAGAGGAGACACAAATCTGCCATCTGTGGCGATTTAACATTTACCAGTCGTGTTGCACCGGGGCACTGTCACTCTGAATGAACGTCGCTCCCTCTCCGCGGCCGGCGCGGTCTCCGATTCCCATCAAATTGGCCCTGGCATTCCCTGACAAAACAGACACCCCGTGGCTGCCCGGGGTCGCTCCGAGGGGCTGGCACCGACCCAGGGAGGTCCCCTCTGGAGGGAGGCGTTCGATTAAAGTTTTATGGCGGTTCTGCGGCGCGGAGGAGGCTCGGTGGCTGTGCTGGGGTTTTAAACGAGCTGCTGGGCAGGAATTTGCCAGCGATCCTGGCTGGGAGGAGCGGGCGGGCAGCTGAGTTCTGCTGAGGGAGAAAAATCCGAGGGAAAGACACTGGGTGAGCAAGGAATGGCACGGGATCACCCGGCAGCAAACACTGGAGGAGGAAAGGACAGATCTGCCGTGGTCAGAGGGACGTGGGGTGGCTCTGGGCGCTTTGGGAAGTGAGACTCGAGTGAGTTCTGCAATCCAGGAGGAGTTTTCCTGGAGAAAAGCTGTTAGGTTAGGCCCACTGTCTTTGGGCACAAATATTTGTGCTCTCAAACGAAATTTCCCCTTGCAAACCAACCCCATCTGAGGGCTGGCAGCAGCACAGAAACGCTTCCAGACATCCACATTTCATCTTTCCTGCCATTTCTGTCACGTGCCCTGAAACACCTGGAAGAGTGAACACAGATCACGGATGCAGCAGTGGCCAGAGGGATTTGGGATTTGCAGGGGCTGAGATCCTCTGGGACCACTGTGGTGGCAGCAGTGATGATGATGATGATGATGATGATGATGATGATGATGATGATGATGATGATGATGATGACGACACCAGGCCAGGTGTGCACCCCTGTCTCCTCACTGGACACATGAGGATGGTGGCTCTCCTCTGGGCATTTTAGGATCTCTTATCCCTGGGAAGAGAACCAGCCCCTGGAAACAGAGTGTGTTGTGCAGGAGGAGATCCCGAATTCCTGTTGAGCATCCCCCAGTCTGTGACACAGCCCAGGTGCAGCTGTTTGCAGGTGTTTGCTGTGTTTGGGGTTTATTTACAAGTGTTTGCTGTGTTTGGGATGTGTTTGGAGGTGTTTGCTGTGTTTGGGGTATGTCTGGGGTGTGTTTACAGATGTTTGCTGTGTTTAGGGTGTGTTAGCAGGTGTTTCCTGTGTTTGGGGCGTGTTTAGGGTGTATTTGCTGTGTTTGGGGTGTGTTTGGAGGTGTTTGCTGTGTTTGGGGTGTGTTTATGGTGTGTTTGGAGGTGTTTGCTGTGTTTAGGGTGTGTTTGCAGGTGTTTGCTGTACTTGGGGTGTGTTTGGGTTGTGTTTACAGATGTTTGCTGCATCCCCAGCACAGCCCTCACTGCAGCAGCAGCGGCAGAGAAAGGTGAAACACCATAAACCAGCAGGGCTCCGTGCCCAGATTCCAGCCACAACACTTACTTTGGAAAACTCCATAAACCGAGGGGTTTTTTTTTTTTTTACACACCAAAAAAAAACCCCTCCAGCCGCTTAATTACCGGCCCTCATTACCGCAACGGGAGCGGCTCCCGCTGCTCTGCCGCTGCCAGATGTTCCCATCCCCGCTCCTTCCAGCGGCCACGGGCTCCCCGCCGCCCGCTGCCTGCCCCGGGCACGCACAAAGCCGGGATAAAGAGCTGGAAAATGTTCCGGCCCTCGGCTTAAAAATAGCCCCGTGCGGCTGGAGCAGATGGGAGAAAACCTGCGGCAGGGCAACCAGCGAAGGGTCAGCGGGAAATTTGTCCTGGGGGCGGTGGTGTCTAATGGACTGTGTGAGGAGCTGAAATGCTCTGCCGAAAGCTGGAAAGAGGCCACCAGAGCTGGCAGGGCACAGCCATGCTCTAATGCGGTTTATTTGAATAATAAATCAAGTGTTCAGCGCCGGGATTGCCGGCTGTTAAGGCAGGATTTTTTGGGGGGGGGGGGTGGGGGGGGGGGGGGGGGGNGGAGGTGTGGTGGGTGCTCTACACCCGCCTCGAGCCTCGCAGGAGGGCTCGAGCACTGCAGGAAGTCCTGGTTTGGGCTGGTTTTGATGCCATGATGATTTTTTGCCTTTTTTTTATATATATATACTCCTTTTATACCCCTTTATACAGCCTTTTATACAGCTTTTCTATCTCCTCAGTGCTTTTAGCCCACACACTCGTACCTCCCTCAGTCTCACACCCCAGGTCCCCTTAGGCCAGGAGCCTAAACACCCTGGGAGCCGAGTCTGAGGATCAGACAGCCCCAGACACCAAGGCCCTCTCTGGAACACACCCTGGGAACTGAGACAGGCCCAGCCAGTGGGGAGATTCCTCAGCACGGGGGGGATCCATTCGAGTCTCTCCCTGGGGAATCTTTGATAGATGTGCTCATTGGCAAGGCCTGGGAGTTGTACACACGATTTATGGGGTGGGGGCATTCTGGGGGCATCTCAGTGCACTCCACTGGGACGGTGTGGGGCACCAAGGATCCCAAATAAACACCGAGGGAAAAACCCTTTTCCCTTTAACCCTGTCTGGCTCTTCATTTTAAGACCAGGAAAAAGGCAACAGTTTTGGGTTCATGGAATCCCAGACTGGTTTGGGTTGGAAGGAATCTTCAATGTCCTCTCCTTCCAGCCCGGAGATTTTCCCTAGCCCGGGTTGCTCCAAGCCTCGTCCAACATAATGAGGGGAAGGAGGGACACTCCATGGGAACACCCCCAAAAATGCCCTTCAGCGGGGAACCGAGTGTAAGTGGAAGGGAGAAAAAGCACAAACCCAGGGAACTTGGAGCACTTCATCCCATAGCAACAAGCCCGTTCAACAGGAGGAGCATGTTCACAGCAGAGCCCTAAAAAAGGAGCTGTTAAAATAAACATTGGCATATCTCACACCTCCCTCTTCCCTGAAGGATGCTCCCTGGAAACACATGTGGACAAACTAGGGAAGGGAAGGGAAGGAAAATAGGGATGAAGGGGATGATGAGAGGGATTCTAATTAAGTGCTGACATTAATCTCTGTTGTCTTTTGGTATCTAATAAGTTTAATCATTCGCTGTCTCTGTTGTTCACTGACGAATCCAGAGTCTCTTTCAGAGCATCTGGTCATGTTCTCCCTTTGCTTTTTATATCCTAAAATACTCCCTGAGTTTCTGCAGAGCTTTTGCCCTACATATCCCATTTTAGGCAGGTGACAGAGGCCCCGTGACCTCTCTGCGAGCACCCTTCGAGCTTCAAGTTCCGGGGGGTTTTCCCTGCTTTATTTGTGGTGCCATGCTATGTGGAGGGATTTAAAAAAAACCCCATTAATCTTTTATGAACTGGAATAAAACTCCTGGAGCCTTTACAGGCCTGTGCTGGGCCTGCTTAGGATGTCCTGGGGTGGATGCTGTGAGCAGCAAAGGTCTGTGCTCTGGGAAATCCATCTCTCCTCACTCTGGGAAATCCATCTCCCCTCACTCTGGGAAATCCACCTCCCCTCACTCTGGGAAATCCATCTCCCCTCACTCTGGGCACGCAGCCTCTCACAGGCACAGCTGGGAGGTCACAAATGCTCCTTGGAAATCCCAAAATTCCCGACCTGCATGCAGGTATCACACATTGTCTCTCCAGTGACACCCCAGACAAGCAGAGTCACGTTTGCACGTGCTGGCCTCCCAGGAAAAGCCAGGATAATGGGATTTTGGAGTGAACATCACACTTGCACTTCCACCCCTTCCTCTTTCCCCTCATTTTGTTTTTATCTTTGGATCAGGGCAGGCCCGAACACCAAAGTGTCACCGCAGAGCAGCTGGGAGCGTGATGTGCTCAGAGAGCAGGGCAGGAATGAGACAGTTCCTCTTCCCTCCACACACAGCACTGGAGAAACCACTGGGAAATTAAAAAAAAAAGCTCCAATAAATCAAATTGTCCCTGCTGTGGAAGCAATAACAGCAGCAGGTGCAGGGGGAAGTTTGCTCTGACGCCCGTTCCCGGGATGCCGTGGCTGGGAGCTGGGCAAATTCCGTGCACAGTCCCAACAGCAGGGTTTGGGAATGTGGGAGACACCCAGAGCTGTGCAAAGGCCTGGGAAGCCTCATTTCTGCTGAATTCACTCCTGAAGTGTGGACTGTTATCCACATTTTTAGGTTCTCCACACTTTTGGGTTATCCACACGTTCAGGATATCCACACGTTCAGGATATCCACACGTTCAGGATGTTTCCCTTCCAACCCTGGGAATGGGTTTAACCCCATAATGGGGCTGTTGAGGAAGGCTCATCAAAGGGGAATTCAGCGGGCAGCAAGAAGAGCCAGGTTTTCCTTGCTAATCCACCATTTCTCATGGAAAACACAGGCACAAAGAGACTTTCTCCAAGCCCTCAACCCAACCGCTTTTGGAGGAGCGCCGAGCTGGGCTTGAACGAGGAGATGGGAGCAGGGTGGGTTGTCACCTCCTCCCTGCGCTAAGGAAAAGTCTCCCGGGGTAGAAGGAGATGAGATTGAAGATTCCTTCCAACCCCAAACCAGCCTGGGATTCCACGGCCCCAAAAAACCAACCCAGAGCAGGACTTTTCCCAGCTCCAGCCCAACGCTGCGGGTTGGACACTCCACCTCCTCTTGCATAATCGCCGGGCTGAGGGGGGAAAAAAAGCGCCCGATAACGACTTCCCACTCACACATCCAACCCCCCACCAACGGCCCCGGTGGAACAGGAGATTGTGAGACTGCCAGGAATAGGTGGCAATCAAATAATGAATGCTGCAGCCCACTCCCATCTGCCGGAGGAAAAAAAAAATCCCGGCCGAGAGGAATCGCCTCATCCCGCATCCTCCCCTGGGCAGCGGCACCTGCTCCATCCTCCACATCCCAGCGTTCCAGCGGGGTGGGCAGCGCTCTTCCCGAGCCAGGAGGAATTGCTGGCTGCGGATGGAAGTGCTGGAACGCTGACATCTGGCTGACGCAGCCGCGCGTTCGCTTCAGAACGCCACGTTGGCGATGTTGTATGAAAACATGGATGGGAAACGAAGCCAGACGCTGGGAGGGGGGGGAAAAAAAAAATGTGTAAAACTTTGGAATTCAGTCTTGCGTTGCTTTGAACATGACCGAGTGGGTTTGGAGGATAAAACAGCAAGGGACCGGTTCTGCTGGGGGGAAAATTCAGCAAAAATCAATGTATAAATCAGGGCCCCTTTGCAACAGCTGCGCTGACACAGCTATGGCTGCTGCAGTGGGTGTGGGACCACCCTCGGATCCTGTTTTGGGAAAGATCAACTCCTCTCAGCACTCAACTGTGCCCAGGCTGCCTCTTGGCCAGGTCCTTTGAGGTGGCTTTGCTGTGACCTGGGTGGGGTTGGGCTGAGCAAGGTGGTGATGCCCCCACCAAACCCCCAGATTTGCAGGTGCTCGTGTGGGTTTGTTAATTGGAGAAATCCCTTCAGCTCTGCAGCTTTTCCACAGCCTTCTCAGAGGACACCTGGCTCGGGCTGGAAGGTGAGAGCACTCCCGTGGGATTTGGGGTGGTGCGCAGGACTGGGCGACGCTGCTCTCTCTTGGGGTGACCACCAAAGGCAGGAAAAAACCCAGTTAATCACAAAAATCCTTCTTATCAGCTGCTTTTTGTCTCCTGTGCCTGACAAGCTGGAGCACCACGAGCTCCAGGTGATTTACGGTGGGTCCCTCAGGAGGGAGGGAGAGGCAGGAGCTGCTCCACTGGTGCTGCCACTCTCTGCCCTGAGTGAGCCTGTCATTCCTGGGGATTTGACCATTCCTGGGCATTTCTTTACCCCTTTAAAGCACTGCCTTTGCTTTTTAACCTCTGGGGTTGAGATATCAAAGCCATGTTGGAGAAACGCAGCCCCGGGAGCTTTGGGTCAGGACGAACACGGCCCCTTTCCCCTGCCAGGGTTTTTTTTTTGGAAGGCTGGGAATGCGAGTTTCCGAGGAGCTGGTCCTGAGCAGAGACCTTGCATGTGTACAGAGAGTGCTGATTCATCTCGCTGCCACTGGAGACAAAAGAACATCTAATTAAGTCACCCGTGTCTAAATAAATGTACAAGGTACAGCCTCGGGAGCACAGAGCAGCGCTGGAAAATCTCAGAAACGCACAAGATGCTTTTCCTCTCTCTGCCAGAGAGCTCACCTCTGGGACCACCCTTTTGTTTAGAAATATCAAAGAATGGGATTTTTTTAAACGTTTTTCCTGTTGCAGGATTAGTTTTTTACATCGAAATTCAGTCATTTCCTCTGTCCCTGCAGCTCAGCCGAGTCTCAGGTGCACCAAGGCTTCGATAACCCACCAAACACCCAGAGCAGGGTCCACTTCCCAGCTCCACCCGAGGGTGCCTGGGGTCTGCATCCGTTTTTGGAAGAGACGGGGAAAAACAACAGCAAAACCAAGGGAAATAGAGAGCAATTAAATTAATTACTGGCGCTGCTCTAATTGCACCGATGGCCAGGCCGATGTGCCGGCAGCTGCAGGACGGCACCGCTCTGTGTGTTAATTAACCTCATTAAAGGACTTTGCGTTTGGCTCGGGGATGGGTGAGACCCCGAGCAGTCCGGAGTGGGAGTTGGGAATTGTTTGGCTTTTTTTTGGTAAAATCCCCATCTTTACGGCGTGGCTGTGGGGGTTCCCCCTGCTCACCCCTCTGTTCCCAGGATTTTCCACCCGCTGGTGGTCGCCTGAGATTTTTCCCCATCCCGAGCTGAGCGTTCCTGGCCTCTGGATGTGCACGGCCATCAACTCTTCCCCGTGGAAGTCTTTCCCATAAAACCCTTCATCGTTATTTTTACGGCCCTTTTCCCTCCCCGAGCCCTCGCTGTTAACACGCCGAGAGAGGCCTTGGTTGTGTTTGGAGGCAATTAGTTTTGATGGAGTAACGAGGCTGATAAATCACCACCTCCGCCAGGAGCTTCGGGTGTTCCCGAGGAAAGAAATCCCTCGGTGGCTTCCTTCAGCCATTCGTGAGGGATTTTATGGTGCCTTCGGGGTGACAGCAGGAAAAATCACGGGAGGTGTCCCCACCCAGGGCAGGGGGGTGGAATGGGATGGTCCTTAAGGTCTTTTCCACCCCAAACCAGTCTGGGATAATGGGAAGAATCTTTGGCCACCCTGGTCCCATCCTGCTGCCCTTGGTGGCCGTGCCCAGGAGGAGGTGACTGTCCCTTGCTGGAGGCAGTGAATTCAAGCAGGATGACTTTTGCCAAGGACCTTTTATTTTTTTACCTTTTTTTTTTTGAGGCAGCACAGCACAAATCATCTCCAGGAGTTCGACTGATTCGAAGTGAGAAGATCTGAAAGTTCTCGCAAGTGAGTAATAATAATAATAATAAACCTCTCCCTCTGGCTGCTCCAAATGGTGGGCTGGGAGATGATAATTAAATCTATAATCTATGCACACACACCCCCCCACTGCTTCCCAGCGCCTGGCTGCTTTCCGGGGGTGGTGCTGCTCCAGCCCACGTCCCACCACGCTGGCTGTGCAGGAATTGTCACCGTCCCAGGCTCACAGGCAGCTGCTTCATTGCACCAGCAATGGGTTTTTTTTAATTTTTCCTCCATTTCCTCCACCTGATAAGGTCAAGCCCACCTTGAGGACAGCTGCTCCGCTGTCTTTTCCTCTTTGGGATCCACGGAGGACGAGGCTGCTCTGACCTTTTACATAAACCTCGTTAAAGGTGACCAAGGAGTGCACCAAGTACATCTCCCAAAGCAGTTTGAAGGCAGTGCTTTGGGTGTATTTTATTTGTCCTGCCAGGTGTCCCAAAGAATCACTCAGGGGGAGGGCAGGGATCCCGACTGCTTTTCATGGAAAATTAAGATGAGTAGGGATATTCAACCTGCAGGAAGAACATCCCTGGCTAAAATTGGAATTTCATGGCTAGAAAAGGAAACACAGAAACAGCAACCAGGCAGCTCTGGGCTCTTGAGCAAGGCTGGGTTTTAAATTCTGTTTACTTTTTTTAAAGTTGGGACTGACTCTGCTGAAGGAATGAAAAATTAAGGTGGATTTCCCAACGTGTCCTCGCGAGGCCGTCGCTGTGACCTGGTGGAGACTTCCGAGGGCTCGGCCACGGCTCAGGTGTGAGGCTGAGAGCTACAAAATGCCCCTGGCTCAGCATCACCCGGCTGCTGGTGCAAACCAAGGCCAACTCCACCAACACCACGAGCTCAGAGCCCGTTCTGCAAGGGAGGAACCAGATTCGGGGCCTGGTGAGTGCAGAGAGCTACACTGACCCATTTTCCTCTGGCTGATGGATACGGGCACTGGGAAAAGCTCCATAGCAACTGGATGTGCACAGTTTAATTATGAAATCCCCACGGTGCTCCCTTGCAAAGATAAATGGATCCAGGATATTTTTCCCCCCTCACAGCCATTAGGAAAGCTCTATATTTAGAAGGTCCTGTCCCACTTTGCCGTGTGCCGAACGGCAGCACAGCCTGGGGAAGGGCAACGGGTAGGATGAGCATGTCCAGGTCAACACATGGAGCATCCTTCCAGGAAGCTTTGGGAGCCTGAGGACTGTGGCTGTTATCTCATGGCGTTCTGGGTGGCAAAACCAGTGGTGGTGGTGGTGGCATTTCACACCCTTCTGAGCAGGAACAATACCAGGCGTTAATCCCAAAAGGAGGGCCAGACCCAGCAGAGCTGTTGGATCAGTTTCACCCCTGGAAGAGCTCAGAAAAACAAGGCAGTGGCAGCAGAACTGTGTTAGTGAGACTGTTTTTGGGTTCTTCCCTAGTTTGTCTTTTGTTTAAGCTCTCCACAACAGCTCAGGTCAGCTCTTATTACCTTCAGCTGTCCTTCCTGTCCCCTGGCACGGAGCACGGAGACGCAGACAGTGAGAACTTTGAGATGGCACGATAAATAAAAGAGATGCTATTATTACAGCCCTCTCCTGTTTTCTGCTGCCATGGTATCTCTTCTCTTGTCTGACTTATTGCTGATGTCTTCTGTCAGCCCAGCTTGCCTCTCTTGGTGATGTGATTTATGGGCCGGGGAGGCAGAGCAGAAACACGGCAGAATTGCAAATGAGGGTGCTGGGAGGAGCAGGGGGGAAAGACAAGGAGCGGTTGTGATGAGGATGTGCAAATGGGTCCTTGTCCCAGCGCTCCGTGACAGGGGATGGGGTTGGGGACGGTGTGCTCAGACAACCGAGCAGCCTCGCTCCAGGGCTCCGGCTCGGCTCCTCCGAGCTGGGAGAAGCAAAACCTGGAGCAGGGACACGATCCCTGTCACTTGCCAAGGTGAGCTCTGTGTGTGAATGCCTCCAGCACGGGCTGGCACAGGGTCCTAAAGGTCCAGGCAGCGGCCAGCACTGCCCAGATCCAGCAGATCCAGCAGGAGCCTCGACTGCTGCAAATTCACCCTGTTCCTTCTGCTTGCAGGAGTTTGTCCTCTCTCATCCCTGTTTCTCTGCAGCCAAGGTGGTTTGGACACGGGCAGGACACGCAGGAGAGAGAAACCACAGCTTTGGGAAGCTGTCCTTGCTGGCAGCCCCTGCAGCACGGCAGGATGGTGCTATTTTCATTCCCAGGGCTGAGGCTCGTGATAATTGAAAGCTGTTCCGCTCGGCCCTGCAGCCTCCTCAGGCTCCAGGCGCCTCTCACGCATCCCTCCTGCTGCCAGCCCAAAACCTGGCAGGAATGTGGAAGTGCCAAGCAAACAGTCCCCGATTTCTGCTGGATTTCGCTGCACCCTCCAGGAGAGCAGGGCTGGGGAGGGGGACTCGTGCCCACGGGGTGTGTGGGACCCTCTGTGTCACCGAGCAGAGCAAGCCCGGGAGTGTGAGTGAGTAACCGCGTGCTGGGGAGGGGAGAGCAGGCCCAAAACATTCCCTGTAATCCTCCCCAAAACTCAGGGAGAAGACAAGAAAGGAGGATCTGCGTTAGAAATGAAAATTAAACCGGTGCAGGGTTTCATTTCCTTGCACTGAGCAGCGCAGGAACTCCAAAGGCTGCTCCCAGGCAGATGCTGCTGCTTTAATCTGGTCTTTTGGCCAGTTATGCACACATGTACCAGCCCCGCTTGGATTACACTTTTCAAGGATTACAGCTCAAATCCAGCAGGGCTTTTAATGCCTGGAATGGGGCAGAGCAGCTGACGTTAATATATTCCAGGAGCGCAAACCCAGCCGGCGCTGGGATCGTCATTAGGAGGTCTGATGGAGGATTACGATGCAGCCTGGAGAAATCAGCCACACCGCTGCATCTCCAGCTGGGGATTTATTCTTTTTTTTTCCTCCTTGGGCCATGTCACCCGCTCGTGGAGCAGTTCTGGATTCTGGATAATTATTCCCGGGAAAACCTGATGAGTGGAGCCGCTCTGGAATGCTGACGGAGGCTGCTGAGCCTGCCCAGGGGCTCAGGTTGCTCTGGCCACGTGGGGAATCCCAACCGGTGCCCTTGGGAGGCACCTGAGTGGGAGCCAGTGGAAAATTCAGCACGGGAGACTCTGCAAATACACGAGCAAACATCAATATCCAGGAGCTGGCAAGAGGAGCGGGAGAATTCTGCTGCTTGGTGGCTCTGGTCAGGCCGGTTTAACACCCAAAGAGAGACAAAGGTGCTCTGTAGGTACATAAATACAAATTACACCTAAAGATTAAATGATTTGGGGTGCCCTAGGATCCCTAGGAGGTCCATCCATAGGAATCCAAGCATCTCTAGGAATTCCTGTATTTTCCCAATCTTTTTCATGTTCCCCAGGATATGGGACGATGGTTGCAGGACACTGAGTTGTGGGGGGGGTGACTGAATTACCATTTATCAGCAGCCACTATGCAGAACCTTAAACGGTTAGGATCAAAATAAATGAAGACAAAACAAAACAAAAGAACCCACCAAAAACCCCAATTCCTTTCTTTTCCAGTCATCTCGGGAATGTCTGGATGGTGCAGCTGATGCCATGATGGGTTTTGGCCCTTTCATATACCCTTTTTATACCCCTTTATACAGCTTTTTATACAGCTTTTATATCTCCTCAGTGCTTTTAGCCCCCACACTCAGTCTGACACCCCAGGTCCCCTTAGGCCAGGAGACCAAACACCCTGGGAGCCGAGTCTGAGGGTCAGACAGCCCCAGACACCAAGGCCCTCTCTAGAACACACCCTGGAAACTGAGACAGGCCCAGCCAGGGGGGAGATTCCTCAGCATGGGGGATTCATTCGAGTCTCTCCCTGGGCAATCTTTGATAGATGTGCTCATTGGCAAGGCCTGTGAGTTGTACACACGATTTATGGGGTGGGGGCATTCTGGGGGCATCTCAGTGCACTCCACTGGGACGGTGTGGGGCACCAAGGATCCCAAATAAACACCGAGGGAAAAACCCCTTTCCCTTTCACCGTGTCTGGCTCTTCATTTTAAGACCAGGAAAAGGCAACGCAGCAATTCCCCAGCTCCTGGATCAAAACGTCTGTTTGCCATAATGCAAATCCGACAAAGCAAAGCAGGTAATTGCTCCTGTCAGCTGAGCAGAGCTGTAAATCCGTAGGAAAATCGGTGTTTCCTTGAGCAGGGAATGCCCGTTGGAAGTGAAGCTCCTCTGCAGCCGAGGCAGCAGTGGGACCTGGGGACAGGACATTCCCTTGCCTGGGGTCTCATTCCATCTTTCCTGCCTTGGGAAGGGTTAAATCTCTGCTGCCAAAGCTCGCTCCTCATCCCGTGGAGAGGGTGCTAATTGAACTGAGGGCCTGGGGATTAGCAGGAGAAATGGGTGAAAATGAATGGAGAAATGAGGAAAGGGCTAATTGGCTTCCGTGTGCCCAAAGCCCTGAATTCCCCCCGGGGTGAGAAGCACCTTCCTCGTGGTGGGGGTTTGAGCAGGAAGCTGCAGCTGTGCCTGGGACCAAATTTGGGACAGTGCCTTCAGTTGGTGAACTGGACAGAGGAATCCTTGGTGAGTACATCCTTCCCCAGTCTCCTGTGTTGTGGAAACACAAGAAATCCTGCCTGGAGGAATCCTCAGCATTCCCTCTCCAGAGCCTGGCTTTGGAAGCTGCTGCAGGGAATAAACTGGGCATCCTTGTGATGCCTTGGGTTTGAACTTTTCTATTTCTCAACCCCTGCCCTGCCTGGTGTGTGACTCTGAAGGTTCCTGTGCCCTGGGAGCTGCTGTTCTCTCCTGCTGCTCACACACAACAAACCTCTGCAGGTTCCCACTCCAAGGACACCGGGCCCCAAATGTGTCGACTCAAAGCCTCTAAAGGGGGGCAAACTTGGGGTAATTCCATCATGGACTGAGAGGATCACGGGAGAATGAACCCTGAGATGCAAATGAACCCAACTTATCAAAGTGTGCAGAACCCGTGAGCCAGGGTCCATCCGGGGTGGAGCCTCTGGACTGCCCAGGGTGAGCCTTGGAAGGCCCTCAAATAAATCCCTCCTTTTATTCTCTTCATTCTTGTCTGGTCTCTGTGGTTTAGGTGGCCACCATTACTTGAAGTTCATCCATCCTTCTGTCTGCTTTGGTCCCTGGCGGTGTTGTGACAAGGGAGAGGTGACTGTCACCTCCTCAGGGGTGACAGTCCAGTTTGGCTGTGCTGTGGTCAGAGGAGGGAGCCAGCAGGTGCTGACAGCACCAGCAAGGAAGGGTCAGACTCACGGAAAAATCGGGCTGGGAAGGATTTTGAGATGAATCGAGGCAAGTTCAGTGATGCTGTGGAATTCCTGTATTTGCTTGAACATCTCCTCTGAAGCAAGAGTTGCTGAGTATTCAGTTCAGTCAGGTTGGGAACAGGCTGCCCACGGAAGTGCTGGAATCCCCATCCTTGGAAAGGTTCAGAAATCCCATGGATGTGGCCCTTGGGGACAGGGTTTAGTGGTTGGACCCAGTGATCTTTTCCAGCCTAAAGAGTGCTGTGATTCCATGTCAGCAGTGCCAGGAGTGCAGCCCACAAAGTGACAGCCCAGCACTAAACCGAGCCTGGTTATTAAAGCTGCTTTTAATTTCACTGTGGTTAATTATAAATATCTCGACTCTTGCTCAGGACAGAGGGTCAGGCAGAAGCTGCAGAGATTTGCTTTCTCCAAGGCTGCTGCTTGTTTTTCCAGTGGTTCTCTAGGACACTGGAAAGCCCTTTGGAGTGAGGCTGCCAGCGAGGTCACAGATCCTCCCTGGACCACTCCTCTCCTTGCTGGGCTGTGGGATGGATGCCACAAGGATTTGTGGTGTGAGGATATTTGGCAGAGCCTCAGCAGCTCCACGGCTGTGGCCAGGCACTGGCAGGGATGAGCTGAGCTCAGCTGAGCCCTCCGAGAGCAGAATCCTTTCATCCCATCTCTGTTTGAAGGTAGAGGGAGCTCAGGACGGCTCCTGTGCTGCAGAGTGAGGTGAGTTCAGTTGAGGACTTTGGCTTGAGTCATCTTGGCTGAAAATCACTCGGGGTAAACTTTCCATTCCAGTAGATTTAGGAAAGCAGAAATGAAGCTGCTTTGGGGATTTTCGGCGGTGGCAGAGGCTGATAAAACATTGAAGAGCCAGGCCATCTGTACCTGCTGCACGGGCTGGGGAGCACAGACACCAAACTGGGCAGGAGCAGGAGGGGCTGCTGGACTGGCCTGACGGACACCCATCCTCCAGGAAAAGTGGCCAGGGTGACAGATGGCACAGCTTGCGAGGAATTTGCATCCTTTTTTTTCCCCCCCTTTTTTGGGGGGACTATCACAGTCAATAACGTGCAGAGGAGAACGCCCAGAGCCGGCTGTGGGCTTGGAGCAGAGCTCGCCTGTCTCGCTGTAACTTTATTTAAATAGATTGTTGTTACACACACGCGCTTAATTAAAGCAAAGAACCGAAGGAAAGTGTTTCCCTGGGGATTCGGTGTTGACGTGGGACAGAGGAAGAAGTTGTAATGAGATTTTCCATCTTGGGACGCTGCGATCCTGTCTTCAAGGACTGCGTTGAGTAATTGATGTCTCCTCGCTCAGACCTTTCCCGGGGGGCACAGGACACTGGGAATGCTCTTGGGTCCATCTAGTGGAATAATTAACTCCCGAGCAATGAGAGAAGCCATCTACAAATTAAGTCCTTAATTGCCGTTTCAGGCTGGCGAGGAGATGCTTCTTCCCATTTTTGCCCAAGAACGAACTCAAAGTTGAGTGTAATGCAAGCAAAACGCGAGGAAATTTCAATTTTCACTTGTGAAGTGGAGAATCCTTGGGAGAATTGGGCTCCTCGCATCCTGCTCAGCTTCAGCTGCAGGCTGAAGAGTTGAAAGAGCAGCGCAATTTGCAGCACAAAGAGATCTCTCAGGTCGTGCTTTTATGATTTGCAGCACAAAGAGATCTCTCAGGTCGTGTTTTCACGATTTGCAGCCCAAAAAGATCTCTCAGGTCGTGTTTTTATAATTTGCAGCACATAGAGATCTCTCAGGTTGTGTTTTTATAATTTGCAGCACATAGAGATCTCTCAGGTTGTGTTTTTATAATTTGCAGCACAAAGAGATCTCTCAGGTCGTGTTTCCACGATTTGCAGCCCAAAGAGATCTCTCAGGTTGTGTTTTCACGATTTGCAACCCAAAGAGATCTCTCAGGTCGAGTTTGCTTGAGGTGGCCCGTGGCTATGAGCCGCTGGATCCTCCTGGAGAAGACGACCATAAATAGGCTGCTGTGATGTGTAAAGACGTTAAATGGGTGTCAAAGGGAGGAAAAACATCGAACATTTCCAGCTCCGAGCTCCTACAGGCAGGGCTGAGCCGTGCCCCAGTGAGGTGAAGTGGTTGGAGAGAATTCCTTGGGTCCTCGCTGGCTTTGCTGGGATGTGGGATAGAGGGAAGGTCAGCAGGGACACGGGAATTAGGCCAGGAAACTTCCTCCTGGGTTGGAATCTCTGCATGGCCAATAGGGCGAAGCTCCAGCAAAGTATTTGGGGTTCAAGCGGGGTTTAAGAGAAATGCAGAGTTTTAAGATGATTCCTTTTCACGTAGAAAGCAAAGTGCTTCTCCCAGGGTCCTACTCGGGCGTGCACGTGGAGATTTTGGAATCAAATCCAGGAGGGATGGGGGTTTGGGAGAGCCCAGATGTCCCAGGAGGGAGGAGGGATCGTCCTGCCCTGGCCTGTCTTGGCAGCATCCCTTCCTTGGGGTGCAAGGACGTTACAGGAAGGAGAAAGTCTCATCCCAAATTGCCAAGTCAGATTTTCATCTTCCTCCGGTTTTGTCACCCTATTTGCACCTCGCCAAATAAGAGCTTTGCCTTCTGCTTTGCTGGGACTCCCACAGAGTCTTTCTCAGCCTAAAGTTAGTCTGGGTCTAGAAAAAAAAAGTCCTGAAGTGCTCTTGGACCGTCCCTGAGAAATTCGGATCGATACCCCAGCGTGTGCAGGCGGCCTGCAGGATTTGGGAGCTCCCAGGTGAGACTTTGCCTCGGTGACCTGCTGAGCTGGTGTTGGCATCCAGGACCTTCCACCCTGCCAAAATCCGGGATGCTGAAGGATCCCGAAGCTCCAAACCTCGGTGTTCCCGGGCCTTTCCTCCGCCTCCCTCGCAGGCGGCCGTGGGAACGCATCAAACCTCGGATAAACGATGAGCTTCTCCCATTCTTCTCCCCGAATGTTTTTGTTTCCCTGCTGAGCCTGCCACGGGTGAAGCATCTCCTCCAAAACAAGGCTGGCAGGGGGGGCAAATTCCAGGTGCTCCGGCTTTGCCCCTGGAACGCCGCGTTTCCTTCTCCCCGCCTTTCCCAAACAGCTTTTAGACTTTCTTTAACCTTTTCAAACCCCTCACGAGCACGGCTCGCTCTGTTATTTCCAGCCCGAGCTGGCATTTTCACAGGAAAATAACCTTCCCATAAAAACTGGTGATTTTCAGCGGCAACCATGGATTTATTGAGGGAAAGAATGGATTTTTTTCCATTGGGGGAATGGGAATGACAGCTCCCCAGGCAGGAAGAACCAGCCAGGTGGGCACCTTGCAGCTGCAAGCTGCAGCTCCCTCCAAAGAGATTTAATTATCCTGAAATGATTTTTTTGAGGTTGGTTTGGTTTTTTTTTTCCCCTCTATAAAATATCCCACCTTTTTAATTTTCTCTCCCAATTTCCAGCGAACAAATATACAAAATAAATCAACTCCCAATTATTTCCCCCTCCCCACACACACACCCCCCCAACCGCTTCCCCCCCGGGGCCGTGCTGCGATTATGTGGAGATAAATAAATTTGGTTAAACAATGGTAAATTGTCCTGAGCTGCCTTTTATTAGCAGGAAGTTGCGTTGGCAACTGGGTAATTTGCTGATGTTGTTTTTACGTGGTCTCAGCCCCTGCATCTATTCATGAGATTATCCCAAATGTTCTATCGGTGCATTTAAATTAAGCACGGAAGTGTTTTAGGGCTTTTTGCAATGATTGCTTATTTATTTTATTATCAATAATAAATTTCAACCCAAAGCTCGGAGCTTCCACTTTCAAGGACGGTAAAAAAAAAAGGCAGGAGAGAAGCAGCTGGTGGCACATAAAGAGCAGGGCTGGGGTTGTGGGGAGGCTGAAAAAAACTGAGCTGAGGCTTCCGGGTTCTTCTCCCGAATTCCTTCTCTTTTGAAGGGAATTTTGTCTCCTCTGGGCTCCAGAGCTGTTCCGAAGGAAAGGAATTAAGTGTCTCGATGTTGGGATGATGTTGCTGTGCTGTGAGGGGAAGGATTTAAAGGCTTTTGGTTGGACTGGTGGGAAATTTGGCTCTGTTGTTATTTTTAAGGACAAAATTTTGACTTTTCGTAGGATCACCGGAGGGTTTGGGGTGGAAGGGATCTCAAAGCTCATCCAGTGCCACCCCCTGCCGTGGGCAGGGACACCTTCCACTAGCCCAGGGTGCTCCAAGCCCCATCCAACCTGGCCTTGGACACTTCCAGGGATCCAGGGGCAGCCACAGCTTCTCTGGGCACCCTGTGCCAGTGTTTTCTGCAGAGAGCAAATTTCAGCCACTGCTCTCTTTCCTCCGATATTTTTATAGTTTTAAATTAATAACATTGATTGTTTTTATGTAATGAATTGGTTTCATTTTCCATCCAGGCTTCTTGGGATGGGGGGAGAGGCAAACCCCCCCTTCTGCTTCAGCCCTGCCTGTTTTAGGGTTGTAAAATATTCCCTTCCCCAGATACATCAACATCCCCACAGAGCTACTGCCCCGAGAATCAAACAGTGCAGGTGGAGCAGCCCTGGAGCTCATCCTCCACTTCCCCGGGCTGCCCAACTCCCTCCACACTCATCAATGGGCTGCCTAATTGGGAAATTGATTAATTGACCGGCGAGATAACAGCCTCTCTTCCCGCACGGCTTAATTAGACTCCGGTCCTGCAAGGGAGATTCCAGCACGGGAACCTCGGAGCTGCACTGGCTGCGAAAGGAAAAGGACCTTCTGTAGGATTTCTTTGGGGTTTGTAGGATTTCTTTGGGGTTTGTAGGATTTCTTTGGGGTTTGTAGGATTGCTTGAAGAGAATTTGCGTTTGGAAGTGTCCAAGGCCAGGTGGGATGGGGCTTGGAGCGACCTGGGACTGTGGAAGGTGTCCCCATGGCAGGGGGTGGGATTGAAATGATTTTTAAGCTCCCTTCTGATCCAAAGCAGCCTGGGATTCCAGGATTTTCCTCCACAGGATGGAATGAGGGGGAAAACCATCGATGCACAGCAGGCACTCGGATGTGGCCGGTGCTGGGGTGGGTGTGGGATTTCCCCCCCTGTGAGCTCTCAGGTTCCCACACAGGAGCCGAGGCCGATCCTCGTGGCAGATGTTTTATTTCAGCAGATCAGCATTGACACAAACCCTATTTCCCTGGAATGTTCTGCCCCTTTAGGCCTTCCCTTCCAGGATTGGCTTATCCAGCATTCCCAGCTGGGCAGGATGTGCAATGAAACCCCAAATGGATTATGACAAGCGAAGGGCTCCGGTACTTGATGCTCTCTCTTTCTTTGGGGTGTTTGGTTCAGAGATCCTCTGCTGGCTGGTTTTTTTTTTTCCCCTCAATTACCAGGCACAGTTTTAGTGACAGGGACACCGTTTCCAGCATTTGGGTAATAGAATCTTTATTATAATAATTATTTCAAATTAGAGGGTGAATGGAAATTCTGCTGACAGTGAGGGATTATTAGTGCTGATTAAAGCCACTGGCAGCACAGGCAGGTATTAATAGACTGTTCCCTGCTCAGATTTTTTTTCCTCCCAGTCTCTTTCCTGGCTTTCACACTTTGGTTTTAGTAGTGCTGCTTTTGGGGGCATTTAACAGCAGAGGCAGGAGCCAGCTGTGGGGTTATTCCAAAGGAGAAGCCCTCAAACTGGGCAAGATTTTCCCTCCAAGCTACTGGGCCGTACTGGTGCTCGGAGGAGCAGCTGATGGATGTTTTGTGCCCCTGTGGGACCAGACTGGTCTGTACTGGGGCACTTCAGTGCTCACTTTGGAGATCTATGGGGTTTTTTGTGAGGTTTTCCTGAAATCCCACAGACCCCCCACACGAGCTCGCCCCGTGCAGTCACTTCCCCCCTCGCTCCTGCCTGGTTTGAAAATGAAATGCCTGAACTGGCAGGTCTGAGCACACCTTTGTAAATGTAATTTGCTGCTTTTGGTGGTGTTTTCAAGAGAACTCCTGGCTTTGTTTAGAATCAGGGAATATTCTGAGCTGGAAGGGACCCACAAGGATCAAATCCAACCCCTGGCCCTGCATGGGACCCCCTAAAAACCATCCCATGTGCCTGAGAGCCTTGTCCGAGAGCTTCCTGAATTCTGGCAGGTTTTCCCCACCTTGAAGCCCATTTTAAGTTCTGTGGATTATGGCTTGATCTGATCTACTGCCACTTTTTTTCCTGGTGCCATCAGTGTTATTCTCCCAGGACAGGAAAATTCCTTCATTTCACAGAGGAAAAGGCTTAACCCTGTCAGAGGAGACAGCAGAGGGACAATTCTTTGGGAACAGGAGGAAATAAATAACACAGCCACTGCCTAAACTGGCTCTGAATGCAAACCAGGGGGCTGAACCACCTTGGGGTGGTGCAGAAGGAAGAGACAAACCTGAAAAGGTGCCTGGTGCCCTGCAGGGCTGAAGGATGGATGGAGCAGGCAGGGAAGGCTCAGGGAAAGCTGGATGGGGTCAGCAGAGAGGGGAAGGATCAGAGAAAGGTGGATATGGGGTGAGCAGAGAGGGGAAGGATCAGGGAAAGGTGGATGGGGTCAGCAGAGAGGGGAAGGATCAGAGAAAGGTGGATGGGGTCAGCAGAGAGGGAAGGATCAGGGAAAGGTGGATGTGGGGTGAGCAGAGAGGGAAGGATCAGGGAAAGCTGGATATGGGGTGAGCAGAGAGGGAAGGATCCGGGAAAGCTGGATATGGGGTCAGCAGAGGCTCCTCAGACCTCGGGAGATGAGGGAAGAGCACGGCCAAGACCCTTTTTGCTCACTGTGGGCTCCATTCACTCAGTGCTGAGGGGGGTGTGGGGTGGCAGAGATGGGGCAGGTGAGTGGGAGCCCTTCGGAGAGAGCAGAATGGATGGGGTGGAGCGGGAATGCTCTCAGAGAATGGAGCAGTTCTGCTGCAGGAAACAACCTGCAGCTGCTGCTGGGCACAGGAACCCTTTGCTGGGGTTTTGGGCCATCCCAGGGCAAAGCCTGGCTTCAGGATTGACCTGTGCCAGGCAGGTTTGTGTTTCCCAGCAGCCAGAAGAGCTGCAGCCTCGTGCTCCTGGAATCCTCAATCAGGTTAGGGAGGATTCCCACCCACCTGGATGGTTTTTTGGTCTCAGAGCTGAGCAAAATTTAAGACAGAAACCAATGGATAATGATGAGGGCAGTGATAATGACGAGGGCAGTGCTGCTGAGGACAAACCTTGGGATGTCTGGAGCACCAGGAGCTGCTTCTTGAGAGCCCCAGAGCGTTGATTTAGAGACAAACGGAGCTTGCACACCTGTGTGTATAAATGGCATGGTGTGAAAACCGGGAGGTGGGTCAGGAATCGCAGCTCTTGAAGCTGAGACAGAGACAGAACAGGAGCCTTTAAGCAGCACAGACAGCCGGGGCTGTATCCCTGAGCTGCCTGGCCCTCCATCACCGTAAGCCCAACATCTCCCCTGGCCTTGGATGGGGTTTGTTCTAAGCCCAGGTGCTGCCTGGGAAGGATAAACTCCTAAGGATGGTTAATGAGGGACAGAAGATGCTTTTCATTTTCTTTTTTCCTTGTTTTTAAAAAAATTTTCCCTCAGGCTGTGATCCCGAGGCTGAGCAGGAGGGATGGTGCCCTTCCCAACCCGGCGAGCGTTGCTTTCCCACCAGCTTTCATCACCGTGCCAGCCTCCTGGAGCTGAGCTGCGGCTCAGGACGTGTCCCTTTCCCTGCCACAGGAAGTGTGGGCAGGCAGGTGTAGGAACTGTGCTCTTATTCCTGCAGATTTCAGGGGGGGAAAGGAGCCCTTCTGTGCATTCCCGAGCTATTCCCGAGCTATTCCCGAGCACAGCCATTCTCCCCCGCTGCTGTCGGGGTGACTCAGGCTCTGCCTGGCTCGGGGCCAGCTGAATTTCTGCTTTTTGGTGTAGATTGGCAGGAGAACTCCCCAAACCCCATCCAGCCTGGCCTTGGACGCTGCCAGGGACAGGGCAGCCACGTGGGAAATGGAATCCTCTGTGCTGGAGCAAAGCTGTTCCGGGGCTGCTGGGCTGAGGGTGACTTTTCTGGGAGGTGGGATGGCTCCTGCTCCCGGTGTCAGGCTGATTTACGCTCCTCGGAGACAAAGCAGGGCTGAGCTCTCTCTCTGTATGAGAGGCACGTGAGCGTGCCTGTCCCAAGCTGGCTGCCAAACTCTTCATCTTGCAGGGTTCTGTCCTGCTGCCGTGCCCTCAGGGCTTTCCTAAATCTCCTTGGCTTGTCTAGTGGCGAAAATAAATAATAAAAGCAGAGCAAAGCTGACAGCAGAGATCTTCCTGGAGGCTTTCTGAAATCCAAATTAATGATGTCATCCGTGACAGCGCAGAGCCCTCCCTCCAACACCTGTGAAAAAGAGAAGGTTAAAGAAAAAGAATTTTGAAAATACAGAATTTGGGGTGTGTGTTTGCACTCTGCACTGCTGTCAATGCAGGATAATCCCCGAATCCTTCCTTTGGAGTAGTTTTGCTTTTAGGATTTCTTACGGAGGTTCTTGGCTGCCCTAAAACAAATTCCCAGCAAATTGGGGGTGATGTTTGCTGTGGTCAAAGCTCAGATGCCCAACTTGGGCACCGTGATCCCTCTGGGGAGCTCCGGGCCGGGCAGTTTTGGGGATGAAACCTTTGATAAGGATGACCTGTGATGGCCCTGTGGGCAGAGCAGAGATTGCAGCATCCTAAACCTCCCCAAACCAGCCTGAATTTTGCCCTTTCTTGGCTTTGACTGGAGGATTTGCTGTCCCAGGGATCGGTGTCTCCTGGAGCAAGGATTAAAAATAAATTAATAAGCAAACAACAGTCCCCCCTTTCCTCTCTGCTCCACCCGCCAGTGCTCAGGAGGAAAAAGGGATTTTACACAGATGTCCAACCACAGGCAGTGCACAACACCCCGACCTGCAAACATCCCCCAAGGAGCCCCTGGGGCAGCAGGATCCTGGAGGCTGGAACTGAAACGTGTGTCCTTCCCTCCCCTCAGCACTTTCTGTATGGAAGGAGGAGCAGCTTTCCCTTCCCCCAGCCCGGGATATTAATAAAATCCTGGATTCTGGCCAGAAATCTGCCTCCAGATCTTGCTGGAGTCGATGGCTTCTAGCTCGTCCTTCTGTGCAGGAGCATCCTCTGAGTGGCTGAATCCATGGGGAGAAGGCTTTGGGGAGCATCCCTGGCAGGGGCCGAGGTGGGGAGGCACCGGGGTGGGTCAGGGCACCGCTGTTCCCCTGCTCAGCTCAGCCTTGGAGTGTCAGCAGTTCCCGCTCTCCCTGCTGCTCCTGCGGCTCCATCCCCGCTCCTCCAGGGATGAAACAATGCTAATGCCCAGCTCTGGCTGGCAGGGATGATGTTTCCCACCTGCAGGAACAAAAGCAGGAGTCGGCTCCTTCTCCCTGCGAGGTTTCCCGGTTCTTTGGCACTGGGAAATCCGAGGAGCCGTTGCCGGGAGGGTTTGTGCCTCGTGAGGGGAGCAGCACGGCAGGAGAAGTGCAACTCTTGCATGGTTTTGGCAGCTGAAGTGAAGTTTTAGGTGGATTCTCCCTCCAGGTCTGCTCCAAGGCCTCAGCCCCTCTTTCGGGGTGGAATTTCGGGGTTTTCATTTGTGTCCCTCTCCCCTGATATAAAACAAGCCAAGAGCACCCAAGGCAGGCAGCAGGATTAGGAATGGGTGGGAGAAAGCAGCGAGTGAGGTGAGGGGTCCAGAGAGCTCCTGGGCAGGAGAAAACAGCCAGAACTCTGTAGAAGCAAAGAGAATTCGGGATGTTCGTGTTTCCCACGGAGAGGAAGAGCCTTCGATAGTTTTTATTTTAGAAGTTCACCGCTCTGGTGGCAAGAAATAATGGGATTAAAATAGCAGCAGGAGAAATTGTGGAGGACAGATCGGACAAACTTCTGTCAGGAGAGGCTTTGGCCGAGCTGATCGTGCCTGGAGGGTGGGGAAACGAGCTCAATGATTTTTCCAGGTCCTTCCAGCCTGTCTCCTGTGACTCTGGAGCCATTGTCTCCTCTCTTGCCCTCCTGCTCTCTGGTTTGAGGTGGTCACTGAAGCTTTTTAGATAGAAGCCTCCCGTTTGGAAGGATGAAATGTCCCCAAAAGACTCGGCAGCTTCGCTTTGCCCCTCATGGAAGACCTTGGGGCAAGGTGAAATCCTGCCTCTCGCTCCGAGTGTGGGAGATTGATTTTATCAACACACACAGGGATGGAGACACTCATATTTTACCTGTGCTGAATCTTTTCATTCTCCAGGGTTATCTTTGTGAGGGCACAGAGGAACCCGCAGGACAGAGGCTGGGCCACTTTAAAACTCGGGGCACAGGCCAGTTAAAGAGCAGCTGGACTGAAACTCCAGGCCAAGTGGCTCCTCGTTCAATTGTTTCTCTGTTTCATAAGCAAAACACCCTCCAAGGTTACTGAAAGTGCCGGGCCAGCTCAGCCAGAGAGAGGCCAGATGACAAAAACAGGAGCTGACACTTCCCAACAAGCTCAAGAGTGAGAATTTGTTTAAATGTAATTAGCAAAGAACAGAAGAATCCCTCTGGAGCCCGGAGAGCGTTTGCTGTGCCTGTAGATTGAACCAATGCATCTTCCTGCACTCAGGGAACAAAATCCCTCTCGTCTCCTCCGAGAGATGGGTGAAGAGCTGGTGGCTGCTGCTGGTGGCTGGCTCAGAGGGTCCCACCAGTACCAACCAGGCTCTGAGGTCCCATTCCCAGCATCTGGGGCTGCCCCAGGGTCAGGAGTGTGGGGTTAATGTTCCCAGGGGGAGTGGGGATGTTTTGGTGTCATTTACCCCGGGGTGCTTTGGCCCCTCTGGACACACCCAAACTGTCACCAAGCCCGGCCCCGTGGGGCCCTGCAGCTCTGCTGGCAAGTCTCGCTCCACGGGGGATTTGATTTGTGATTCCAAGTGAATTTTCCAGCCAAATCTTTCTTTCTCCCTATTTTAACCTCCTCTATTCGTTTCCCAGCCAACCCTCAGAGAGCAACATCCTGGAGAGGGAAGCCATCCCCTCCCTTCCTTTACCTCTTGTTGGCTTTGTTTTGTTCATCCTTTTGTTTTGGATGATGAAATCGCCACATCTTTTTTCTGGCCACCTCAGTGATGTCATTGATGTCACCACGCTGACAGGTTTTTGGGGTCCACAGAGCTCCTGGCCGGTCTCAGCCTGGCTCCAACCCCTGAAGCTGCTCTGACCCAGGGTTTTTCTCATCTCCAGCTCAGGAACAACCTCTCCATCCCCTCCCGTGGCCCTCCAAGTGAAGGGATGCGCCGCGATGCTCCTTTTCCCACCTTTCTGAGGGTGCCAGGGAAAAGGCGCCGGGGTTCTGGGCTGCCCAGGGGATGTGTGTGACAGAGTGCCAAAAGCAAATGGCCCTGTCAGAGCAGGTGACGAGCTCCGGGAGCAGATGGCACCGTCCTTCCTCTCATTACTTTTATTGCCTTCAGGAGGGAGAAAAGCAAAGGCTTCAGGGGTGCAGCAATCGCTGCTCAGGAGGGGTCGGGCTCTCCCTGGCACTTAGGCTGGCGCTGGAATTTGGGAAGAAGGGGTCAGGGGGGGCAGAACACAGAGGGATGAGGTGACACGGGGCTTTAGCTGGTGTCCCCTTGGACGTGAAGGGCTCGGAGAACAAAAACACGGCTCAGAGGATGCTGTGAGCCCGGGAGGGTGGGGGGCATTGGGAGCTGCACCCCCAAAGACCCCGAGGAAAAACCCAATGGTTCCATCAGTCCTGAATGTAGAGGGGCTGAGGGAAGCCCTGCACATCCCCCACAGCCCCTCCAGTGCCTTTCAGCCACGCTGTTAAACCAGCTTTTGTCAAACGCTGCCATTTACCCTCCTCCCTCCCTCCCTTCCCTCCCCCACCAGGCGAGGGCCTGGAAAATCGCACGTTCTGGCCAGAAATTAAAAACAGCCTCTTGCTGGAGCCTTTCATCATTAAGTGTTCATCACTTTGGAGCTTCTCCTAAGGTCAAGAGCATTTTGCCAGAGCCATTCATCAGCCAAGCTTTTGGTGCATTCCTCGGGGCTGTCCCTCAGGAAGCCGAGGTCGGGCAGCGATGCCCCGGTGAGGTGACCCCCTCATTACTCTGGGAGGCAGCTTTTTTGTCAATGAATGGCCCTCAGCGAGCATTTAATTTGGATTTAATAAGGCAGCTAATGTTTGTTTAAAAGGACACTGTACCTTCAAGGTGTTTGTCATAATTGGATGGAGGATGTTTACCCACGGTGTTGATTAATAAACCCCTCGGAAGATGGAAATTGGAAGCAGCTCCTTTCATGTCTTTGGTACCCAGGGGCTTGAAATTAGAGGAATCCCAGCTCCCAGGCTGCACCCAGAACTGGGAACACTGGAGTTGGATCGGGTCTGGGTCTGATTTGTGACACCTGAGCAGGGAGATGGGGACATGGAGAGATTGGGACACTCCTGTGGGCTGGGAATGAATCGCCCTCAGCCTGAGCCTGCAGGATCTGCCCTGCAAGGGGAAAAAAAGGGAAAGCCCCGAGGTTATTTTTGGTGCCTCTCCTTCCACACCTCTTCCCAAGCATCTGTGCCAGGGAGCTGAGCCGCCTCTGCCCCCGTTCCCGGGGCTGCTGGTGGCACCACGAAGAATCCCAGGGAGCTGTGCACGAGATGTGCCAGGGAATATTAAAGCCTCGTTGTCTTTTTATTCCCCTCGGGATATGGAAAACTTCAGGACTCGAGAAAATGGGAAAAAAATGGAAAATAATGCTTTAATGTGCTGCCTCAGCCAGCACCCCTGAGAGGTTTGTACTCCAAGGAAACAGAGAGGGGTCAGGGCTGCACTGAAACCAGGACAGGATTGTCAAGGTGTGCTGCAGGCTGCAAAACCCAGGAATATCCAGTTGGGAATGGCACAGCCCGCTGAGGGAGCAGCCCTGCACCCACCCCACGCCTCTGCAAGGGGAAAAAAAAGATCCATCCTCCAAAATTAGAGCTACTTTCCATCGAGACCCCACACTTGGGCTGCACGCTTGGGCTGTTCCTGGTGGCAGAGCAACAAAACCTCTGATAATTCACTTTGTTTTATCCAATAATTCACTTTATTTTATCCATTGCCGAGTGGAGAACCCAGCACGTGCCATCAGGACAAAAAAAACCCCACCAAACGAGCTGACATTCAACTCTAAAATGACGTCTCCAAATCGCAGAGATCCATTCAGAGAGAGGATCATTAGGAGGAGCCTTAAAACAAGGCAGGCTGATTTCAGGCCGTGTTGTTTGGGAAGCCCTGACAGCGAGATGGATGCTGTGAGAACCCATTAGGAATGGCAATTCATTTTTAATCCCATTACCCTGCCACGTGTCAGTTTTTAAATCAAGGGCTGCACCTTTCCAGACGATCCCGCCGTTATTAGGAGCCGTCTCTTGCTCAAGGGTGGTGGTGGTGGGGGGAGAATAGGTAGAATTAATTCTAAATATGTGCTATAATGTTAGATTGATTCCTTTATTAGCACCTTTTATAGTCAATTCTCGACGTGGAAGGGCTCTGTCATATCTCCTGCCGACAGAAAAAAGATGGCCAGGACGGTTTCAAATGAAGCCAATAAATGGAGGAATTGGTGAACGCGGGATATTTAACGGCAAATCGTTATGGATGGGCCACCAAAGTGGGGAAGCAGGGGCTGAATTAAGGCTCCTGAGATCTGACATCTCATTTGCAAGATAAAAATCAGGCCCGGGTTGGGGACTGATGAATAACTGGGAGGTTTTAACTGCCCCTTCCCGCGTTCCTGATGGTCCCTTCAGCGTCCTGAGGGGATGAACCGCCCCAGGTTTGGCTGTGCCCTCCCAGCACTGCCCCCGTCCCCAGTTTTAACCTTGCTCCTGCACAACCAAAATTCTCTCCCAGATCTCAGCTCGTATCCGCCCCAAATCCCCAAAGGGGCACGGAGGCAGCTATAATTTATTAGCAGCATCAGTGTATTTTACTGCTCATCTAAGAATATCATTAATATTCTTTCATCACCTTCTGCACAGCTTTAAAACCTCCTTCATAACATCGAGCTCACGCCTGCCGAGGAGTGAGCGAAATTCCAATTTTTTCATCGCCCAGAAAATCCCTGTGTTTTCACATTTTGCCGTCGTGTCATAACATCTCGGAGGATGGGATGTAAAAATACCCCAAAACCAGATTTCAGGAGCCCTGGAACATCTCATTTGTGATTTTTTTCCCACTAGTGCATTTTCTTACTCCAAAGGTGAAATGATTTGGAGCCTGTTGATTAAATTACCCCACTGTCACTGGATTCTGAGTCACTTCGAGATTGGTTTAATATTGAAAAATAATATTTCCCTCCATCAGCACCTTCCTGCTGAGGGTGGTGCCCGGCACCTCAAGGCTTTCATCATCCTTGTGCCTGGCTTAAAACCCTTTTTCTCCCTTTTTTGTGCAGGGAAATGGCAATTTCCGTGGGAATGGTGTTCCATGCTGGTTTGTAGGGATTTATTCCTGCCTCGGCAGGACCCCACTGAGCAGAGGGAGGCATGCAGGGATGCAGAGCAGGCAGCTCATGGCCAGGAATTTCGCCTACTTCATGAATTTTCTCCTGTTCCAATGCACTTGGAGCCAGTTTTCCTGATTGTTTTGCTCCTTGGTTTGGGCTCAAAGGCTTTTTGGGTCCCCACCCTGCAGGAATTGAGCTGCTGGAGGCTCTGGGATGTGTTTGGGGCTCAGAAATTCTGGCTCAGGATGGTCCATGGAGGAAACACGAGGCCTCTCACCTTCCGCACGAGCATCTCTTCGGATCTCAGGGCCACCCCTGAGCTGTCCCTAACAAGCAAATCCCATCAGACACCCCTGGGGGCTCCCCCAAACTCACTCCATCCCTTGGGGGAAGCATTGCTCATGCTCCATGGGGAATTTGGGGTCTTTTGGTGGGATTCCTAATGGTGAGGATGGGAAAGGGACAACTCCACACAGGCCAGAGCAGCTCTGCAACCCAGCAGAAATCCAGGGAGCTGGAATCTGTGTACTTGTCATGTAAATGAGTGTCCTCAGCGAGCTGCAACACAGATCCAGGTTTTAATTCCAGCGACGCAGCAGGAAAGGGCATCCATCATCCTGAGTAATGGATTTCCTCCGACTAATAGACCCGCTCCTGCATTTTCCAAGGGCAACGTCTTCACTGTCCCTCCTCTCCCTTCCTCTCCTGGAGGGGTCCGGCTCTCCAGGGACAGAGAGCTTCCCGTGGAGAGGGAGATGAGGTTGGGATTCCTCCTGGAGCGCAGGAATTGTGGCAGAGCTCCCTGTGCTGCTCGTGTCCCTGTGAGGGACGAGGGAATGGGGGAAGAGTTTCCCTGCGAGGGATGAGGGAATGGGGGAAGAGTTTCCCTCTAAGGGATGAGGGAATGGGGGAAGAGTTTCTCTGTGAGGGATGAGGGAATGGGGGAAGAGTTTCCCTGTGCTGCTCATGCCCCTGTGAGGGATGAGGGAATGGAGGAAGAGTTTCTCTGTGAGGGACGAGGGAATGGGGGAAGAGTTTCTCTGTGAGGGACGAGGGAATGGGGGAAGAGTTTCCCTGTGAGGGATGAGGGAATGGGGGAAGAGTTTCCCTGTGAGGGACGAGGGAATGGGGGAAGAGTTTCCCTGTGCTGCACGAGCTGGGATCCAATGGATGGGGATGGGAAGAGCCACAGCAGCAGGGAGCAGGGAAGGGGGATCCAGCAGGAGCTCTGCGTGATCATCGCAGCAAAAACATCGCTCTGCTAAAGCTGGGTGCCTCCTCCAACAAAACACGGGGTGGGAAGAAGCTTTAGCATCCTCCTCGGAATGGCAGCAGCAGGTGGGAATCGCCAGCACCTCCATCCCACGGGGCTCTGCCTGGCCCCTCCATCCCACGGGGCTCTGCCTGGCCCCTCCATCCAGGCAGGAATTGCATCTGGTGCCCGAGCAGAGCCCGAGGGAGGAGGTTCCACCACCGGCACCGGCAGCAGCGGGGATTTCACGGCTGATCCAGGCCCAGAGCCGGGAGCCGGGAATTCCGAGGCCCAGCCCCGGCCTAGGCCCAGCGCTCTCGTTTATCCCCAGCTCATTCCCATTCCGTGGGAAACCTGGGGACGCTGATGCTCCCCGGCTTCTCGAGGCGCACAGGGAATGAATTATTCTTGGGAGAGCGCTGCAGGTGCTGCGGGTGAAAAGGGAACGTTGTAATTGCAAAGCGACGCCATTAAGTGGCAAATTGGATGAAACCTTTCCCTAAATGAACCGTGTTTCCAAACACGGCCTTGGCGAAGGCTGTTCCGGCGTGAAACGAATTTACTTTTTAATGTTTCTCGCTTTAATCTCGGTTCTTAAAGAAGATTTACGGTCTCATCAAGTCCTGAGAGTCAATGGTAAATTATTGTAATTTATTCCGCATTACGTTGCGTTAGGTTTTGCCACATATGGTATGTTACATTAATTTAGCTAATGTATGCTAATTTGGAGCTAAATTTAAGTCACAGTACCCAAATAGTGCGGAGATTGATGGCTCAGAAATTAATGTCATAATAGGAATAATTAATAGTAATAATATGGAGACTTTGGCACCGCTGCTTTGGAACCCTGAGCGTTCCAGCTGAGTTTATTGTGCCTTTGCAGCGTGACTCACTGACTGCTCAAAGAGGGAAGAAAGAGACCTTGTCTCTCCTTTATGGGGCCGTATATCAGCCCCATAAAACACAATCCCGATTCTTGATAGCCCCGTTGCAGCAGAAATTGTTGGTCCCCGTGGCAAAGGACCTCCGAGCTCAATAATCTTTTATGCCTCTAAACTCCACAACAGCTGGACATTAAATCTCGGGGTTAATTCAACAAGTTTCTGCATTTCTCTCCATCCAGAATCCTTTTTTTTTTTT
>VZTA01013998.1:16379-32319 GCA_013398855.1 Mohoua ochrocephala | reverse complement strand
CAATGATTGCACTCTTTAAGGTTATTTTACTAGACACCCCCCAAAAATGTAGTCTCACAATCTAGAAAGAATGCCAGGATAGTTAAAAATTTAGAAATTGAAGTTGAAAACAGCTGTAAGATCTGAAAAATGACTGAAAGAAAGAAACATTCACAGTATTTACCGAATGTGAAAATATTAGGAATTTGAAAATGCTGAAATAGTAAGATAAAGGACAAAGGGGTGCACAGCCAACCAGATAAAGGGTAGTATGAGTACATTATTTAAATACTTTTAGGAACAAAAAGCATTCTAACAATGTATTATTAATTAATAGACAGAAAGGTAGAATTGCCAATCTTAATGCAGAAATATAAAAAATTCCAGTGTATTCAGATCTGAACTTGTGAAATAGATTACTGATGATCTTGTTAAAGAGTTTCACGCTGTGTGATGTAGGTCACCCAGCACCTACTGAACACACACACACACAGACACATATTTTTGAATCAGTAACTCCAGATAACTTGCAGCAGAGAGCTGTAAAAGAAGAATATCTTGGATGCTTAGTGTTAATTTTCAGTAACTCCTAGAACTCTGAGGAAGCCCCAAAACACTGAGCTATCTCCATTCCCGGTGTATGCACACACACTGAAAATAGTACTATAGTTCCAGTGTTTAAAATGTGAGTAGGTCACTGTAAGCCTGTCAGCTTGACATTGATCTGAATTAAAATAATGCAATAGATAATGTGGAAATTGAGTCAGAGTAAAATCGAAGAAGGAGGACTAGTATCAATCAGCTTGGTGTTATGGAAAAATAAATCCTGGAAAATTAAATAAATATTTTTCTTAATTGATGATGAGGTTGGTTCTTAAATCTTATGCTGTTCATACATTGAACATGAATGGAACATTCAGCATGGAACAATGTTCATGAATGGAACATTCAGAAAGGCAGCAGTCTTGATATTTATTTTGATTAAGGAAACAGAATACAACATTATATGGATTAACAGTGGCTAGAAAGGTCTTCAGAACCAATTGTAAACGGGCGACTATCAAGTAGCTTTATTTCTAAGAATTTGCCTTCCTCCTCTTAATATTTTTATGGACAGCCCAGAATAAAACACAAAATAATCAAAGTTTGTAGATTACTCCACTTTTGAGAGAATAGCAAATAAATATAAAGCAGCTGCTGATATAAGGTAACACGAATCTTTTTGGATAACAGCAAATCACATGTATTTTAAAATATATGTATATCCTTAAGAATTAAGGATATACACTTAGAAACAAAGAATGAAGGCTGTACTTACAGGACATGGGACACCTATAATACCGAGAATCTTAAACAACTTTTGATCATGGTAGATAACTAATTGAACACAAGTGCTAGCAGAATATTTTGGTCAGAGACAAAGACTATCTTATGTCAAAAAAAAAAAAGATAGATTAAACAAAAGATAAATTATTTTTAAAAAGATAGGTACATTCAAATAAGAATTAGATGGGTTATTATTCCTCTGCCCTGGACCCTGCTGTGTCTCCTATAAGACTTTATTTCACTTTGGTGCACCTGCAAGGATGCTGATAAACAGCAGAGGTTTTAGGGGAGCAAGAAGAGAGTTATAAAAAAGATTAGAAAACATAAAAAGCCTGAAGGAGTTTCATTTGCTTATCATTTGCAAAAGAACACGCTAAGAGGTTAAGGAACAAGTTAAGTCATGGTCTGCATGAATACAGACAGAAGACCACAGCGGTAATTAGGACTTCAACTCATTACAGTAAAATGCAGCAACATCCTATGCTCAAGATTAAAACTTAACATACTTAATTTGGAAATGAAGTTCACATTTTAAAACCTACATTCAAACCTTAAAATTGGCAGATTTTTCTGAAATGTAGCTTTACTTCAAACAATACTTAATTCATACAAGTCTTATGATCTATAGAGAAAAATATTCCATTCTGGCCACTATGAATCAGTGAATAATATTCAAACAAGACGAAAATTTAATTTCTTCTTTCATTAATAAACTACTTACTTCGGCATGTTTTCCCATCTTGCCTTAGTACAAATCCATCATGGCATTGGCAAGTGTATGAATCATCATTATTAACACAAAGATGTTCACAGCCATGACTGACTGATTTGCAGATGTCCTTATCTAGGAATAATTAGATTTTATTTACTACAGTTTGATGAATAAGAACATTTCCAAAACCTTAAAGACTAACAGTAGTAAACTCCTAGTAAATAAAGAATTTATTCTTTTTGTAGGCAGTTATCTCCTAGAAGAACTGTCTCTAAATAATGTTTCTTCTGTAGATGTCTGAATATAAAAAATATAGTAACATTAAAATAACTTACTTTTACATGTTTTCTTATCATCCCTCAACACAAAACCCTCGTAGCACTGGCAAATGTATGAACTATCAGTATTCACACAAATATGCTCACAGCCATGGTCAACAGAATTGCAAACATCTTTATCTGTTAAAAAAATAAGGTTGCCATATTTAAAATACATCTACAAATGCACAGATTATGAAGAAAATCTTCTACTAAAGAGAAGGATACTTACTTCTACACGTTCTTCCATCTTCCCTTAGTGCAAATCCCTCATAACACTGGCAGATGTAGGACTCATCAGCATTAACACAAACATGTTCACAGCCATGGTGAACCGAACTGCAAATGTCTTTATCTGAGAACAGTTGATGATATTTGGTTAAAGCACATCTACAGTAAATGTACCATGCAGGGAGAAGCAACGGCTTTCATTAAGTCTACCGATACCACTGGAATAAACAGGTAACGTTTTAGGCAGCAAACACTTTTAACTCTTGGTACCTGAACATTTTTGAGTATTTTCTGTTCGATCTATTAAAATACACTATTTTTGTCCACAGAGTCTCTTACAAGCATTTGGTACGTCTAAATGTATAAATATATAAATACTACTCCTATATTATACATATGAAGACTACTCCTTTATTATGACAGTCAACTGTTGTGCTTGTTTGAAGGCTTCTCAGATCTACCTACTGTAGATAAAATTCTGTGAGTAATTCTCAGAGTACGTACTTCTGCATGTTTTCCCGTCTTCTCTCAGCAGAAAACCCTCATGGCACTTGCAAACATACGAGTCATCTTCATTAACACAAACATGCTCACAGCCATGGCTGACTGATTTGCAGATATCCTGTCCTGGGAATGATTGAAATAAATGCAGGTTTTGAACGAAAACATGATAAAGAAATGTAGCTATCAAAAGGAAGTTTGTTCCTTCTTTTCCAGTAAGAAGTGAAAAATACCCCTTTCCTTCCTTGCCTGCTGTACGTGCAAAAGTGTTCAATAGATACCAGTCACTCACTTCTGCAGGTCTTGCCATCTTCTCTCAGTATGAATCCCTCACGACACTTGCAGATGTAGGAATTGTCAGCATTAACACAAACATGCTCACAGCCATGGTTGACTGATTTGCAGACATTTTTACCTGGGAATAATTTAATATATAAAAAGAAATTCTGATAGTTAAGGTCAGTATGTTCAAAGTTGACTTGCTTTTAGTGCATCCTAACTTTTTGAGAAAGGCAGCATTTGTCTCTGTTTGGGCAGAATAACAAAAGAGGGTGATGTTGTGAAACACCAGCTAAGAATAAGGAGCTTTTAATTCATCATGGTAATATCTGGATGCCTTTAATTTTTTTCTGTAAACGTTTTTTAGCAGCAGATATTGATGTTAGATATTATGGGGATTGCAGTTACAAAATACTGAATGCCTGTGAGTTTTTCAGAGACTTATCTATGATTCTTCTTTGATCTCTTAGTGACTTATGCTATAAAAGTTGAGAAAAATTTGCTATTAGGTTTTTTTCTTGATATCTACCACTCATCATAACTGTGTAATGCAGTCAGATTTGTAATATAATTATGATATTTCTTTTGCAATCATCCTTATCCCATGCTGGACAAAATGAACTTTCCATTATAATGTTGCAAGCTTCCTGCTGGGTAAGACTTTATAAACATTATATATTTTTACCTTGAAATTTTAGAAGAAAATTAGATTTGTCTCAGCTCTGGATAGTTTTAGATCCACAACTGTCCAATTTCAGGGCTACTTTTTAAATGGCAGAGGTGTTTAGGATGTGATTCAGGTGCCTAAAAGTATGCATTCAGTACCATTTTAGATGCCTTAGCATATCCAAGATATCGGCATACTGCTGGCAAATATGACACCAAAGAGGAAATATGACCTCTTGAAATCCTTGAACATTTAAAATTACATTGGACTGCAACATTTAGGCAATCCAATCCTACCTTACAGATTTCTTCTATGTGTGTAATATCAGACTCTGAGTTGCTGAATAGTAACTTACGTTTACATGTTTTCCCATCATTACGAAGCCTGTATCCTTCAAAACACTGACAAGTATAAGATCTGTCACCATTTACACACAAATGTTCACAGCCGTGATCACCTAGAGCACAATGGTCAACTCCTGTAGGAGCAATCAAAATTATTAAAAAATTTAACCAGTAACAACTCAATTATTTTTCATCTCTAGTATTTGCATTCCATATAAACAAGTAAATATAAATACATCAAATTGCTTAATCAATAATTTAGTTTCTCATCTGATTATATAGCTTCAATGAAATGTAAGAGGTCCTAGTGATGTACTTTTCATTGGTTGCTTTAAGCAGAGTTGAGAAATCATACTTTTCTGTGCTTAACATATCTATACAGAGTCCACGTCTGGATTGGATTAAAGTGGATTAAAATAAAACAAAATACTTTGGCAACGATTTTCTATAAGACACTGGCAAAGACATAAAAGCTACCTTGTGAACATTCTTTAAATAGTCTCTAAATGGCCTGAAGTGAAGGTGGCAGTCCCCAGAACTCATTTGTGGACCTGACCCAGTTCCTGTGGCAGCAAGAAGAAAACCTCTCAGATGTCAGTGGGATTTGGCTTGAGCTATTCAAGCTTTTACAAAGAACTGCAAATGACAAGTACTGTCAAATATGGTCCACTTTTCATCTCAAATTTCCCAAGTGTTTCTTCTCTGTAATATAAAGACATAGGGCTCGTGGGACTTTGCAAGCAGCACTTGCTACTGTCTATTGGCTACACACACTCACTTTTTTTGTAATGAGTTGTTAGAGTACAGATTTGGTTACCATTCAGGTGTTCCCATAGCTTTCTTAAGATACTTGAGCCAGTGTCTATGACACTAGCATGTCCCAGATGTTTTCTCACTAGGAGTGGTATATGTTAAATGCTAATCCCTTCCATTCAGCTGCTCATTCAGGAAATTGCGACGTGTCAAAACTCTCTTCATGGTAGCCTAAAAATGTTCATGAGGTTTCAACATCTCATCTAGAGCTCAGGAATAGGACAAATCTTTCCTGAATAGATATGAGGACAAGGTTATGAGAAGAGGAGCTATTCAAAAAAGCTCAGTTTCACTGCACTCAGCACCGTTTTCATAGAACCACAGAATATCCTGAGTTGGAAGTGACTCACTAGGACCAATCAACATCCCACTACTGGCCTTGCACAGGACAGGCCCAAAACTCACACCATCTGCCTAAGAATGTTGTCCAAATGCTTCTTGAACTCTGCTACTGATAGGTTTCCAAGTACAGCCTGGAGGAAAATAACTCAGGAATGAAAAATCATCTCTTGTTACTACAAAGGAAAAGGGATTTTCCATTTGCAAGTTGATAAACTCCATTATTTGGCTGCTTCTAAATTTTCAGTGGTACTACAGATAAATATCTTTAAAAAGTGTTTTTAGGAGACCCTATTGTTGTTACACATACGCTAATTATACTTTTGTGTTACTGTCTGCCCCTTTCTAGAGAGATGCAGTGGCAGACAGAAGCAAAGTCGGTCAAGGTATTGGATGGGGCTAAAAAGGTTAGTACGGAGGCAAACACAAGGATAAATACAAAGGCAAACTGCCTTTGCTGATTTGCCTCACTTCTCTTTAGGTAATTTTATTGACTGAGGACTTGCAGTTTTGGCTGCTCTTAAAACTGTGTTGCCCGAGAGCAAGAAAAAGGATGAACTCTGGAGCTGCTCCAACACTCTACAAGCTTGAAAAGTAATGTACCTGCAAAATTTGTGGAAAAAGTGGGCAGAACACTCTCACCAAAGAGATCCATAAAAAGTCAACAGGTAAAATGCACTCATATCCTTCTTTTTCTGGCCCTTTCTATACATTATTTTTCCGGAGAAGGAGGCAATTCAACTGTTTGTGAAATTGTATCAATTCTCAATGATCATTAGATTTATAAAGAGCAGAGAGCTGCCAGGACAAATTCTGCTCACTTACTAAGGGTTCCCATGCTAAAGGTAAAGCCCAGTGTGGGGCTCTCAGTTCTCCTCCTGCCCCAGGTAAGGTGGTGCAGTTTGCCTGGGGGACACTGTTGTCCAGATGTCCTGTCAGACACATTTATCATGTGACTGAAAAACTGTCTTCAACACCTGGGGATGAATAGGTCTCGCAAAACTTTTCTGAATATGTGAGGACTAACAGTTGTCTTGACAAGTATTCTTTCCTAAATACTTTTTCTGTTTCTGCTTTCAAATAATTATTAAAGTACTACTGAAATGCAGACTGTAAGAATAAATTGAAGGCGAGTCCTCTTCCCTGTATGAAAACAGAAACCTTTCCCAAGGGAGCTGAAATGAAGGATGTTCTCGCAAGACTTACGTGTGCAGGTTTTTAGGTCCTCATTGATGACAAATCCTTCAGAGCACTGACAGACATAGGAGTCACCTGTATTTAGGCACAGTTGCTCGCAGCCATGATTGCTTTCAACGCAGTGGTCCACTCCTATTGATTTGTGTTAATGATTGAAGAAATCACATTGGTGTCTTAGATACATAAACTATGACACTGTAGTTAGTACATGATACCTTTGCAGAGCAAGGGAAAAAGATCAGTACAGCTTTTTACTTACGCAAGTATCCCAAGTACTTGAGTAACCTGAGTTAATTAACAACACCTAAGTGAAATTAATTCAACAACCCCACTTGGCAGACAGCAAACTTGGTGAAGTACAGATTTCCTCAGCCAAAAATCACAATATGATTGAACTATCACAAAGTGGAGAGAAGGGAGAGTCCTGAAGCCCAGTCTGGTCTTACCCACAAAATCATGCTTTCCTTCTTTAAAAAGCAAGACACTCTCTTCTGTTCACCATGAAATTTTCTCAGCAAATATGAGTATTAGTAATTTTTGAAATAGAAATTATGGCTTTCAGATTGTTTCATAAGGACTAAATTCTTTTTTCAACAGGATGAGAAATCACCAATTTAAAACTTTAACCTGCCAACAGGTTCAAGCAGTTAAAGCCTAGTGGGGGACAGATAGAAATTGGGAGTGTGAGAGTGTCTTAACATGTTCCGTTTCTTTGATTTTCCTATTCCTATTCCAAGTAAGATAAAATGGAACAAGTCTTCTAAGTCTTGTATGCAACTAGTTGTGTGAAAGACAAAAGGTAGGGGAAGGGAGAGAGGTGTGAACTGGGTTTAAAAAATCTATTTCCTCACAGTGGACAGCAAAGCTGTAGGGTGAGATACATGCACTTGCAGATGTACTATGCAATTTGCTGACTCTGTGAGTATAGGAAAAGGACATTTTAGGAAAAAAGCTTTGAACTTGCTCATAGTGTTTTACTGCTGGTTTGTTAATGTCTAGTTTTAGTTATATAGGCCCAAATCACTTCAGCTTAACTTGATCAAAAGTAGTGGAGTTTCCTCAGACACAAAAACAGTCTCGCATGTCTCCAGTTGCAAATCATTTACAGATGTGAACAGACATGTCTGCAGCAATTTGTTTACATTAAAAAAAATCTGTACTTAATGTTAAATCACTTATTCTAAATATTTCTGTTTATTGGTTTATTTAACTAAGCAACGAGTTTGCAGTAATTGGTCCAGATTTACCATTATACATAGAGAGACAACGTAGGCTTGAACAAATGAAGCCGAGGTGTCAGTTTTTACTAGCTAAAGCAAGTTCCAGCTGGAACCTTCTGCTTTTTCCAAGAGTTCACATCATCATGAAGAGGCTTGTGTAACTTCTCAGAGCATAAAAAAAAGTGGGGAAAAAAAGAGAAAATACCCATATTCTCTGTGAAAAATTACATCTGTTTGGCTCCATCTTTTCAATACAAACACCCACACCAACATGAATTTTTAACATTTAAATACTTGGGGATCTCATGCAGTATTTTGTAACACACTCTTTCAAAGAGTGCAGTAATCACAAAGGTGCTAATTACCAGGCTTTGGAAATCACTATAATTGTAAATTTTGTGATCACGTGCTTTATTACATGTGTAAAAAAAAAATGCAAGCAGGGAAAAGGACTGGGGAAGGCTCACTGATTTTACAGACAAGGAATGCCTTAGGATATGTTAATTTTTAGATATTTAGCTTGAGAAAGTCTAAAACTATAATTCTCAAAAAGTAGCAACACATCTAGGTTACCTTAAATATGGCTTTATCACAGTTTATTTTAAAATGATTATTCCCTGTCCTATCAAGTTTTTTTTAAAATTTCAGTGACTTCAGTGATTTTTTAAAAAATTTGAGTATTCCTTTGGAAAAGTATGTCGTAAGTACATCGGGGGAAAATGCTGCCAATATTTTAGGTGATATACAAAATGGTTCTCTGCCATAAAACTATCCTCTAAAACTGGGTGACGCCAAGCGGGCAGTGCTGTTGGGTTTCTCTGGCAACACCGATCCTTTGTTTAGCAACATTCTTTTGAAAAGAGGACATTTCAGTGAATGGGTCACTGAAGGTGTAAACATACAGAAGAGATGGGTCTCTTCCTATCTCCACATATCAGCGCACAGCAATATGAGGTGTGCTGCAGGTTACACACCCATAGCAACGATACAGATGCTCGGCAGCAGGCACTGCCCTTGTGTTAGACAGTGCCTTTGTGTGAAATGGCTGAACACATTTCCCCAGTTATTTGGACTGGAGAAAATGATGCTTTAGTTCTCTGTTGGACCAGAGATCTCAGTATAGCATTACTTCACTAGGCCTGGCTTGTGTGGACTTTGCAGTAACATAGGCTTGCATGACTCAGAAATATCTCAAAAGGGACCCGGGAGTGTTTTCTCACTCTGTTCACACCTCTCCCTTGCAGTAAACCAGTCCCTGCAGTTCATGAGACACACTCATTGCTGCACGTATCGCCATGGTGCTGTTGGGTGTATCTGGGATGACATTTGCACACAAACAATTCTTCCATGTTAACACATTCATGATCACAGTCATTTCTGACTACAGCACAGAAGTTTACTTCTGTGAAGAGAAAAACTGAAGCCAGCCATAAGGGTTTCTGAAGTAAAACAGCTTAGAAAAACTCACTTAAACAATACTGGATTCTGTGCTTTGGACACCTACTAAAGCTAACAGTGAGATGAGGTTCTGAGAGCAGACTGCAAACACTCGGCTATGTAAGGCTTCACTCTGACCCCCACAGATCTCTTCCTGTAGTCATCAGAAGTCACACGTGGTGGTGATGGAGGAATGCCTGGTGCTTGTCACTACTTATCTATTGTCCCTGATTTCTGAAAAGGGCATATATGCAAATATTCTGCTTTATTTCACAAGCTTAGCTGACATGACCCTGGTTACAACAAGATTTGGAATAGGAGCTTAATCTTGGAAACATCACCAGATTTGCAGCCAAATCCAAAGCCCCATAAGGAAAAATACCCCCAATGGGAATTACAATTTGCCTTTAATTTGCAATTACATCCTTGGCAATAAGTATTTTATACAACGCTCTTTTTTTGCTCACCAAGGCTATTGAATCTATAAAAACCTGAATGTATTAAAATACCATAGAGATAATAAAAAGCAGAATAGCACAGATTGCTGCAAAAACAGCACCGTGCAGACAAAAATGCTTTGTGAGAACGTATCTTTAAGACTGAAAAAAAATACAGTTTCAAAACCAGATACCTTATATGAGTGTCTAGAAATAGAATTAGATTGCTCCAAACAAGTTTATTATATTCATAAAATATCAGTAGTACAATTTTCTCCCCCCAACAACTGAGTCACGGGATCAGGCTATTTCATTTTGCTGAATATATTCTCCCTAAACTTTAACACATTACATTAAAAATCTGCTGTGATTCCAGGCCCCCACTCAAGAAGAGCTGTAATACTAAGTCTTTCTAAAGTAAATAGTATGTGTGATTGGTTTATAACACTGACACTGCTCATACAAATTTGTTTTTACAATTTTTTTGGGAAACTGTGAAGTTTTCTGTCTGACTCTAAGTGGATTTTGATAGCTGTGTTGTCTGTTCAACACATTTCCAAGCTGATGAAATGTATCTGTCCTTGGCTAAACCAACTGGGCAAAACAAAGTCTTTTTTTTTTTATTTCAAAGCTGCTCGTGTCTTTACAAGCCAAGGCCAGAAAGTTTCAAATAAGTAATGAACTTATTTTAAGTCACTTTGGTTCCTACATTAATCCTCAGGTTTCCATAAAAGTCTTCAAAAATGTCTAATATACAAAGTAATCTACAAAGCAGCAAAATGTATATTTTCCCAGCATGATTCATTCAGTTAAAATTCAAGTTTATAAAGAAACATTTGTTTCAACCTTAATTTCAGAGAAAACTTCCATCCTTTCAGAAGGGAAACAATTCACTGCAGGTTCAAGAAATAAAAGCAGATGAACTTTATTATGTCCAAAGGATTACTCACTTTTGCATGTTTTCTTATCTGGATTAAGTCTAAACCCTTCTTGGCATCGACAAAAATAGGAATCATCTGTATTAACGCATTCCTGTTCACAACCATGGTCCTGAAGGGAACAATAGTCTGGTTCTAAATGAAAAAAATGTTTGTATCAGTGAGTAATATAATTTCTCAAAAATAAACTAGGTAAAAACGAGTTGTTTTCTTTTCTTTAGACTTTTTTTTCCTTAGGCACCATTTTGGTGTTTTACCATATTGTTTCAAACCATGAAAATAAAATGTTTCTTTTTTTTCCAAATATCTGCTACACTGAGGTACACCTGACATATACTACAGAGAATTACTCAAGAACAGAAGCAGTTCATGCAGTAGAGAAGTTAGAATCTTAAATATTTCTTAACATTTTGCAGCTAAGCCTTAAACATTGCCTCATCAAAATTGCCTCTATTTCTCTCAGAGCATGTCAGACATGATCTGTAATAAACACACAAACATGCTTTTGAATGCCATTCATTATATCACATAATATATTATATCACAATATATTATATCACAGCGGGCCAACCAGGTCATCAGGAGTGTGGATGTTTTTAACAGCTCTGAGTGTTTGCTTCACAATTCTTCCATTTAATATGCTCATGGAAGAGAAGATAAGCAGTCTAGAAACAGCTACCACTTGTGGATAAAGTACCTTAGAAAGGAAAGCAATTGTGCACTGAGCACTGACATATTTCCCATATAGCGTTTATCATTACTGATGAAGTCAAAGAACCTGACATTCACTTAAATGCAGTGTCTGCCCATCACTTACTTTTGTGTCAGTGTAGTTAATTTATCCTAGTGAAACATGGTCCTAACTCCTCAGCACTGCCAGAAATAGATAAACAAGCCACAAATTATGTAAATCACACTTCAAAAAATATCCAGGCACTTTTGAACACCTCATTATTGAACAACCTGAAAACTCAGGGGGTTTTATTATTCCCAGAAGTTAATTAATTATTATTTCCAGAGCTGATTTGCTTTCAGGGGCATGGACAGTTCTTACTTTGGATTTGTGGCAGGTTAATGGAATTGAGTCTTTATATATGATGAAAGCCCTTAGTGATAATAAACCACCTATATTTTCAGAATAAACAAAGTGGAATGTGACTTTCTAAGAAAACTTGGAAGGACTATTTTATAATCTATGAACGCCACTCTGTATACTAATTAACATTAATAACATTAATGAACATTTCCTTTACCAAAGCTTTTTTTGACAGCACATGCACATACACATATACATAACATGGAGACATCTTATCTGCTTACTAAAATGAAGATTAGAAAATACAGTTTGTTGAAGAGTGCACTGAAGAGACAGAACCCAAAAAGCCATGTGCGTGCACCAGAGGAATATAGCTGCATGCCTTCTGGACCTACTCAGTGCTGTGATGCATTTAGCTGCTCAAATCCTTGCTCACTCAAGTGTGCAGGAGAGACTTTTCCTGGGTAACTGATTCTGAAGATGGCCACAGGGGCTGAAAAATATGTATTGTTATCTTTGTTGAAACCTTGAGGCTATTTTATTTGGGACACTAAAAACACACTTCACACGGCTTCATTAACACAGCCCAGATTAAGGATCTGGGCAGAGCCTTGCCCAGCTACGAATTATGCGAACCCACCTAGAACTCAAACGGGCCTTTCGTAAAGAACAACAGTTGAGGCTCAGCACCCCCCAGTACAAGCAGAAGCTGCCATCTGTCCTCTTGAGGGGAGCAGCAGGAGTGGCAGTCGTCTCCTTAATAGTAGCCTGAATGTCCTCCACCTGCCTCACTGATAAACCAAATTTGCTGTGCTCTTCCAGCCACAGAGCACTCTGATGGTGTTGGCAAGGCTGCCTTCATTGCTCCTTGCGTTTCATTCTAATAACTTTGGAAGAGTTCCCAGAGAAAATATTTGTCAGATATGCATGACCATACTGACAACACTTATATTTCCAAGCATTTCTTTGTAGCCATGAGCATAAAGGCTTACTTTCTATTTTTGAAAGGGAAGTCAAGATCACGAGATCTTGGGAGTGGGCGCCTCAGGCCTGCTTGCTGATGCAGAGAACTTGTTTGGCGTGAGTGTGAGTCTCAACTAGTTGGCCATCATCCCTGGGACTCAGTACATAAGCCAAATATGCAGAAATTTATGTTAAAAGTTTTAAAGTCACAAACATTTTAAATCCAGTGATCTGTAGTTTGTTTGTTCACATTGTTTATGCTGACTCAAACGCAGCGTGATTCATAACATATGGGAACTAGGGGACACTTTTGCTCTGAAGAGCTCTCATGCTGTCTTGACTTTCACAGCATTAAGAGCTCCACAATTCTTTCATTCATGCTTTAATTTATCTGCAAGGCTCAGAAGATACCAAGTGTAAGGAAAAGTGGCTTAGTAAGTTTTATTTGTGCTTATTTATGCCCAGTATACTGTCTCAAGCAACAGACAGAGGATAGAGACAGGGCAAGCCTGAAATACTACTTTCCCAGAACATTCTCTCAGATGTCAGCATTCTGTGGGTCATCAATTTAAACATGTTAAAATAATACATAAACTAAAAATCAGTCAAGGCATAAGAAATGTTAATGCAGTTTTAAGGACTTCCTTCAGTTCAAACTGGAAGACAAAACACTGCTTAAAATACACATTCTTAAATCAAAGAAATTAACAAAAAACTTATGCCTGGGCAGTGGAAAGCACACTAAAGTAAGATTTCAAATATATTTGGATGTGGAAGTATAATTAGCCAGCCCTTAGCTGACAAGATACTTGACAAATGGGAATGTTAATACAATCTACAAATGATGTTAACCACTACAAACCATACTCTGGCCCTTGGGAAGCAGAAATTTCATCTCCCCTGACTCTGACCATCTAAAAATTATGTGTCCCGTTTGGCAAGTCATCCAGGCCCCCTGCAAATTCAAGGAAAAGACAGGCACTTCCATACATTTGTGTCAGAACTGGGAGCAATCACCTTTGGAAAGTGTACGTCTCTTTCCCTTGATCATAAGAACACATGTACAGCCTGGATTACATGTTTTCTTCCTAAATGTTATATATAAGTGAAATAGATACCAAGCATAGTACACAATACAGATACAGCCTATAGGATAACCAAGTCTCTCATCAGAAGGACTGAAATGCCCCAAAAGCTGTGAAAACACAGAAGTGCAGTGCTATATTGATGCATTTTTTCAGAAATAATGTTTGAATGCATTATTCAATGATATGGGCTAAATTCACCACTGGCTGCCGCGATCATCTAAAACTAATGGAGCATGCCTGCTTATAGGCACAATAGTATTATTTCTTTATCAAAGTCCACATTTATGAAGAAAGGTAACTAGGAAGGTACATTAAGGTTTTCCCTTGACATTTCCTGAAAGGGAGTTATGACATTAAACACTGTGGAGTTATTAGCTTTTTTCCCCAATTATGGGAAGCCTCGGCATGAGTATTTTCTGGTCTGTCAGTTCCCCTCCACTTTATGTCCATTCCTGACTCCAGTAATTTTTGATCTTTTGAGCCTGGTATCAAATTTTACAAACAACAAACAAGCAAAGCCATGAAGTTATTATAAGCTGGTGGTAAAATGGAAGCTTGGTAGAAGATACTGATGTTACCAGAACTTTTGTCACGCTATCAGAGAACTCACTCTGGAGAAAAATCCACAGAAAAATAGACTGTAATGTTTCTTCTGATTGGGAAACTACTCATAATTTAAATCATCTTACAAAGGAAACTGATTATAAATTGTCTTGTGCAGACTTGTTTGTTTACCCAGCTAGGGAGATTATATTCTAACTGAAAAAAACCTGAATAATCAAGGAGAAATCCAAGACAAAGCTTTGGCTTTTTGCTGTTGAAAAGGAGCTGGGTTTCATGTTAAAAGCTTCCTGTTCGTAGGAGGGACCCCTACCCTTAGGCTCTCCCCTCAAAACAACTTGCTTTGCTTTCAAGACCTTTGGCTTCCAGGGCACTCCGACGTTTTCTATACCTGACGCGTTACCCAGCATTCCCAGGAGCAGTGGGAGTATTACTGCTGACAGCTGGAAGACAGAAGAAGTGCAAACTGTTCATAATTAAACTTTATCCCAACTTACTTCTGCAAGTTCTTTTGTCTGGATTCAAAATGAACCCTGGGTGGCATTTACAGTAATAGGAGTCCTCAGTGTTAACACATTCGTGTTGGCAACCTTGGTTATCCAAAGCACAGTAGTCTACAACTGAAAAAGAACAAGATCAACATGTGCAATTAGAAGAAAAAATGAGAAGTACTATGCATAGATATTATGGTACTAGTGACACACGGTAGCTATAAAAAAAAGGAAAAGCTGATGTAATTTCTGTCTGCAAAAAGTGGTGCACTTACATCACCAGTTGGTAAATCAGATTTTAAATGAGTCCTGAATCATTTCTCAACTTTGAACATTTATCAACTCTCAGATTGTCAGGAGCCTTCTCAACATGTTTTCTCAGATCTGGAAACCATGCCTCAGTCAGTAACTCTGTCCAGATGTTCACACTGTAGGCCAGGGCATAGCAAAGTTCGTTTGATTTAGTTCTGTCTTCTGTCTCTCAAGTCCCAGTCCTGGAATTACTCTACTTTTCCTCCCAGCTGTATTAATTCTCAAGAGCTGTTCCTGTAGCCTGACTATATAGGAGAATCTTGGCATTATCTTCTACGCCGAGGACTGTCCCCATACATACATTCCCTCCAATGTGCTCCAGATTTATTCTGTACAAAGCAGCTACAACTACAAAGCCTGAGAGCTTCAGCCTGATATTCACCACTGATATTTTGCTCATATAATGCCTTTTGCAAAAAAAGAAAAAAAAAATCACAGGCAGTCCAGTTACTTATTTCATAAGTCTGGTCATTTATTACACAAATCCGTATTTAAAAGTTAGATTGACAAAGGGTAATAAAGCAATACTTCAGAGTTTTCTCTGTCAAGCCCATTCAAAGTTGCTAAAGAAATTGAAGGATTTTTAAAATATTTTTGCAGGTTAAGGTTCATCTTCACAACGAAAGTCTTAGAAGAAATTAAAGATAAGTCACAAAGCTGGTGCTCTGTCTGCAAAGAGCTGCCAGGCCTACATTAGGAAAGTATACCTGATTCTTTCTGCACAGTAATGTGCTTAGCTTCATAGCAAGAGA
>VZTA01013998.1:0-16370 GCA_013398855.1 Mohoua ochrocephala | reverse complement strand
TTTGCCAACTGAGTAAATTTTTTCACTACTTTATACTGCTGAGCCTCACAAATTTCTTCAAGAGGAAGTAATTTGTTTTAATGAAATCAATTATTTCTTCAATTGCCCCACCTATGTAAATCGTGCACACTCAGGTGTGCTACTATATTTAGTCAAGATCATCTAGTCAGGAAAGCAGATAATCTATTCAGCTACTTTGAAAGAGTTTCTTTTAACCCTTCAGAATATTTGTGTTGAATCAAGTCAAATTAAACTACTTACTGGCTACCATGTGATACCATTTTCCTGGCAAGCACCTTCCTGTTTCCAGACTGCAGCGATTCATATTAACACCTATTTACTGAGTACATGTTTCAAGGATATAATGTGTCATACAATTAGCTTTCCTCTTAAATTAATTCTAACCACATGCATCTTTTCAAGTGTGTAAAGGACACATTAAGAAATAGGTAGGCCAAAGAATATATTCTATTTGGCATCATGCCTGGGAAATAGCCCATATGGATGTCTCTGTAAAGTCGCCTCCTCCTCTGCATTTAAACCTTAACAAAATTAATTTCTACTGCAATACCTACAACTGCCCAACTAATGATTGTAACAGTGAGAACAGAATATTCAGTTGGAAGAGACACACAACGACCATTTAGTCCAACTGCTTGACCAATTCAGAGTTGGCTTTGCCCAAATGCCTCTCACATACTGACAGGCTTGGAGCATCCACCTCCTGCAGGAAGCCTGTTCCAGAGTTTGACCACCATCAGTAAAGAAATGCTTCCTAATGTCCAGCCTAAACCTCCCCTGGCACAGCTCTGAACCATTCCTACATGTCCTATCCCTGGAAGAAGAGCTCAGAACAGAGCTCCCCCTTCACATCCCCTCCTCATTAAGCTGTACAGAGAGACAAGGTTGCCCATTTAGTCTCTTCACCAAACTAGACAAACCCAGAATCCTCAGCTACTTCTCACAGAACATTTCTTCCAGCTCTTTCACCAGTTTTGTTGTTTTAGAGAACAAGTCTCAGAATGCTCTATTATGAGCATCTGAGCAACTCTGACCCTAAGCACTTTCAGATGACAGTCTCTGGAGGGAAGAACTGTACCTTCTTATGGCTATGCAGTTGCTAATGCACCTTAGACAGAAAGGAAAAAAACAAACAAAATAAATAATTTTTTAAGGCTTGCTTTTTAGCATTTGTAGCCTTCTGAGCTCTGACTCTCAGAAGCAGGTCTGTTGGCCTGTAAGAATAACGAGCATATTCATTTAAGTAATGCCTTTCTGTTAACACAGTTAAGAAATAAGAACATTCGCTTGACAGTTGCTTTTGGAGATAAGTATGTTTGTTCCAACTATTTTTATATACAAATTGCACTAATTACAGGCAGGCTTAGCCTTGCAGACTGGCATTAGTAATTGACCTATAAACTCATTTCAGTTTTAACTTTGTGCTTCGTTTTGGTGGTACTTGTTTAGAAGGGAAACTTGTCAATACAATTACTGCCATTCAGGTAACTGGCTGGCACAGGTCAATAAAGCAATTAGTATCACCACTGATCCTTAAATTAGACCATCAGAAAAATCTTAAACATGCCTGTGAAATGAATTTTCAGCACCTTCTCCTTTGCTTTTGCTGGAGTTCAAACTTTAGAAGGCTTAGATATCTTAGATGGAAACCTTTGACTCTTTGCAAGAACACCACAGTGTGTATTTCCTACTGAAATTCTCTTTTCATTCTCTGGAAGGGGAGGAGAGAGTAACCTTAAGGAAGTCACTGCTTTTTGCCAAATTGTTACTGTTCTCCGTGACCTCTAGTATATGTGTACATCAAGATCTTTCTTCTGATCCTCCTCATTTGATAATAAATACTTCACAGAAAGGAAGGGTTAACTAGCTTAAGAGTAATGAAAACTGAGAGTTATCACTGCTGGTTCAGTACTACACATAGTCTCCCTTACAAAATTTTCCAGGAAAGATTATTATTCTTTGGTGATCACATCTGCAGAAGCTGTACATTCTTAGTAGTATTCCTCAAAAATCTCAAATTGTTCAAACCTGAAAAGTCAAATTCTGGAGGCTGACAATAGGATTTGCAGAAAAATTAGCATCAAAATCGTAAATTACCCAGACAAGCTTTTCCTGTTCAAGAAAGGCAGAGAAATTAAATTCTGCATAGATCAAATATAATTAATATACATTGAACCATTCTTGTACATCAGTAAGAAACTGAAAATTTAAGTGGCCAAATATGCAAATGCAAAAGAAAACTAAAAAATACAAATGTTAATAATGTGCTTTAAAATCCTAATTAATACTGCTACTTATTGCAGTGGTATGAATCGCATGTATTCAGGTTTTGTTGCTAAGAGGTACAAATGAATAGAAATCAAGTGGAGAAGAAAAACCGCTATAAAATGCAAGATAGTGAACCACGCATGCTGTATTTTGAAAATAACTGAAGAGAGAATATGAAATCTTTAAATGTCAACAATAGAGCTTATGATAAACCTGTATCTCTTCATGCCAAAGAGTCAGTGAGGAGGTAGAAAAAAAAAACCTCAAAGATGTATCACACCTCCAAGCAGCTCTCTCCCCAGACTTTGCAGAGAAGTTATTAACAGGCAAAAAACCAAATACCAGTGCAAGAAATTTAATGAATGGCATAAAAATATTTTGAAGCTTTAAATAACAAAAATAAGACTTCATATTTATTACAGAGGATGATATTAGACTTGACATAGAAAGAATTTCATCAGAATGATGCTCTGGTAGCTACCTTCCTGGTAAGAATATCTTGGGCTGTCGAGGAACTTCAACTTAATAGAAAATAGTAAACAACACATGATGACACTAAGCATGAATATTTTGGATTAGAATAAATGGTTGGAAAGAATTGGGGATGAAAGAATCTACCAACAGAAGTCACAGATTTTCTGTCTCAGGATATAGTCAAATAAATAGAAGAGAAGTATATCCTTTATCTTAATACAAGTAAAGGTCAAGAGGGTCAGCTAAGGTTATTAGATGAATGTTAGATACAGAAATTTGGGACAGAACATAAAAACTTGCCTAAATAACCAGTATTGTCTGCATTTTCAAAACAATTTGGCTTCAAAAAGCAGGTTCTTAAAATGGTATATGAGTGGCCAAATTATGCTGGAGACAAGCTATGTTGAGACCTTTAAATACTCGTATACTGAAATCATGAAGCTACAAGTAAAGGAAACACTTCTGAAGAGTAAGCACAGAGTGAATGTTCTTCAAAACCTCATGTTACCCCAGGCTTAAAAAACCTCAAAACCTTCTTTGTATGTCCTATGTGAAGCCACATGCAGAAAGTTCCATAAACTGTCACCTATTTTGCATCTCAAAATAGGGTTATCCTGCAAGCCAATAGCTCTTTGAAGGCACTAAGAGAAAGATATGTTAGAGCTGTCTTAAAACAACAAGAAAGTGTAGGGTGTTGGGCAAAACCATTGTGGCAGCCTGGGGCAGATCTGAGGCCAAGGATTCACTCGGATTCATTTCCATGGGACTTCAATATGTGTTTGAAATTAAGCATGCATCTAAGTGTTTGCCTGAAGAGAATACCTAACAAATAATGTAATTTTTTATCCAGATCTCACTGGGGGGTTTTTTGCAGTGGAAACCAGAAGACAGTATTTTCTCAGAACATAGCACAGGATGAAAAGTTTACAAGAATAGGTGCATAGGCTCGTAAAAGAGATTATACTAGAAGTATTTACCATGTATAAACAGGGAAGAAGAGTGAGATACTTACAGAGTAATAGAGAGGGAAGTATGTCTTGTGTTAAGAAATTATTGTACCATATTTCCACACTCTCTCTTTTGAGCTGTAATTCTTGGAGCTGATATTTACTTCCTTTTGCCGACAGTGAAAATTAAAGGTACATAGTAGATGGGTCCTTAACATGGCTAAACTTTCCTTAAAGTCCTCTTCCCAAAAAGGGGTTGAAATTTCTCCTCACATGACCATAAAATCAAGTGAAAAAACATCAAGAAATTGTCCCCTTTCAAGTTTTTCCATGCATAACTTCTGTATGAAGAGAAGCTACTGAGTTTGTCCGGCTTTGTTTTTTTACATATCTCATGCCAGTACCTTGCTGGCCACCTACATGGACCTCAAATAAAACGTCGGGCGTGTTGTTTCAAAACAGAAAATTACTTTCTGTGTGAAGTTGGTTGGAACAATTTTCCCAAGACACCATTCATTATCAGCAAAGGCCTACAAACATGTCAATTATGTGTTCTTTCTCATCTACCGCTCATACAGGAGAACATCATTGTCTATGGCTAAAGTGGATACTCATTTATATTGAATTTTCCTTTGGTTTGTGTCAAGAGATAAATGTGAATTGCTGAATTCATACTCACCAACACAGTTCTTTCCATTTGCATCAAGCTCATACCCTTCATAACACTGACAGACGTAGGACCCAGGTGTGTTCACACAAATCTGCTCACAGGCATGTTTCTCCACAGCACAAAGGTCCTGAGCTACAACACATAATTGCACGAGTATGAAATTCATTGACCTTCTACAATGCACAGGTAGACTATAGATCAAAAATAAATTTCAGGAAGCTATGGACAGCTCTTTAGAGATGAGCTCATTTTAACGCAGATCATGCCAACGTTTGGTCAAACAGTGAAAGCCAATAGGATCAGTCACTCAAAGCTGAGGCACTTGTTCCTTCAGCTGAAGGCAATGACTATGAATGGATCAATGGTGCCCAGTAGAGTTGCTTCATGTATGTTTCTCTAAAAAGTTCAAAGGGCATTCTTCAGGGATTTTTTTTGAAAAAGAAAAATAATTGTGTTTATTTGTGTATTTTTGGGGTTTTTTTTTTGCATAACCAGATAAATGATGATGAGGTTGGAAAAGGAAAGAAAAGGAAAACACAACAGCAAAAAACTTGGGGATATAACATTTCCGAGTTTTAGAATTTTTCAGTTTTATGCAAATACCATAGCAAATTACCCCTTCCATGCAAAAGATCCCATAAAAAAAATTACCATGACAAATGAGGTCAGTTCAGCACCTAGCCAAATAAAGCACACTGGGCTTTCTTCTCAACAGACTAAAGCTTTATGAGAACCCCAAGTTTCCCCAGTGAAAGCTCTGGAAAGCAGAGTACTTTGTGTTGTTCAGAGACTGCTCAACACGTAATGGTCATTTACATCTACAAAATAGGCTTTTGGAACATGTTTGAGGAAATCAGCCAAGCAAAAACAAATTTTCTTTTATAGCTGTCTGCTTCATATCAAGCGGCATGATGAACAGCATAAACAGTCGCTTAACTCTTTTGTTCCAGTGTAAACATCCACAAACAGATAATTTTCCAGCTTGTTTCAGCTATATTCCTCTTTTGTATTATTTTGTTTATTAATGTAAGATTTGAGCATCTCTAGAGAAGAATGGGAGAGATTAGTTAAACAAACAAATACAGTGTAATAAGTAAAGAACACCCATTATCTGACACAAGCACTCTTCTCTAGAAAAGTTAGACCACAGTGCACGAAAGGAGCATCCTTTCATGGATGCAAAACCATCATAATTAAACAAATGTAAGAATATTTTAAGTTGAACAAACAAACCATTTCCCAGCCTGAAGCAAAGTTGTCAGTTCATTGCTGATTGAAGCCACTTGGTTAAGGGCTTTTAAGAGCTGCGTATTTAAGACAGCATATGCTCTCACAACATTAAAAAGAAAGAGAACAGAAGAATAAAAACAGAGTCTAACTTTAGGTACAAAAGAATGAAAAGAGAGTATAACATTAGGTACATACCATTCATCTTTCCTGCACTGTTTAATTCAGAAAGCGTTAAATTATATATATAAGTATATAAGGAAACTATTTGTTCATGGAAGAGCTGCCAAAGACATCCAAACCTTAGATAAGTACATCTGGTTTATGTTGATCATGTATTGTGCTTAACATAAACATGATGAAGATTTATTTTACTTAGATGTCAAGTGAGGAATCCATTGTCTCTGTGCACTCGTGGGCAATTAAGAGCCAGTGAAGGTAACTAAAATACTCACAGACTGTGCCTTTTTCACCATGGTTTCCCTTCCTCCAGAACCAAGCTGTCCCCTTTGCCCAGGCTCGGTTCCCTATCCTCATGAATTCTGTTACATCTCTGTGGGAGTTTTAGACCTAATGGTTTGACCTTCTCCAGACCGAGAGTGCATCATCTCTCTCCTTCACCAATGATTTGCACCATCCTAGCACATTTCAGGCCAGTTTGATGACTCTCAGATTTCCAGTGCCAATTGCTAAAATTAGTTTATAATTTGGTGATGTAAAGAAAACAAAGGCTACAAACACATTGAAGGACTAATTTCCCTTTCATATTGATCAAACTGCAATCTGGTATCACCTGATTGATGACTGAAGCAGGTACACAAAGAAATCATGTGTGACAGGTAAGTGGAGAAAACTAATAGAAGTCATAGCTAAAAAGAAGGTAAAGCAATGCAGCAAAGGGCTTCGAAAAATGGTAGAGAGGGAGCACATTGAGGGCTACTGTGCATGGGTCACCAGTAGGAAAATTACACACAATTCAAAAACTCTTGGAAATTAACCTGTATTTGAAGCAGTGCAGTGCCCAAATGCTGAACTATTGGGTGAGAAAAACTATGAAAATGTAACAGAGTGAAAAGAAGAAGAGACAATAAAGAATTTTTCATACTTGTAATTAATTTTTTAAAAAATTTATTCACCAAAAAAACCTGCCAGAATTGATGTTAGGGGTGAGAATTGGGACAATGTGTGAGAGGCAACTAAAAAAGAAGAAAAATTTTGAATTTCAAATAAATTTCAGAAAAAAATTCTTTGTTAAAATTCTTTAAGATATTTAATTGCATGTGGAGGGTTTAAAAGAAAGGCTTAAAGGATACAAAAGTTTTAAACAAGAAGCATTTTAAGAGAGACACAACGAAGAGAAAAGGTTAGACAATAACAACACTACTGAAAGGTGATTACATAGTTGGAGCCATTGTTTGTAATGACGATTACATTGTATGACCACCTTCTTTCTGATGAGTTACAGCAAACATGCAGAAGCAAAGAAAATAGGCTCTATGAAAAAATGTTCTGGTCACTATTCTTGTCTTCGCTGAGTTGCTAAACCAAATAATAATTAGGAAATATTCCAGATTGGACTGATTATTTTTTTCATCTTCTACAAGAAACAAAACCACAAATAAAGTGTTACATTTGTTCCATTTAATGCAACACATTGCCTTGCAATTCACAGAAATGCTTATGACAAATGTCTACATTTGGTGAAGGATGTGGTGAGAAGGAATAGAAAACAGAGATTCTCACAGCTCAACAGCATAGGAGGGGAACAGCTCAAAAGTGGTTTTCCTGCTGTAGTCTAAAGGGTCTGAAGATGCTTCCATGCAGGAGTGAGAACATCCTGATCACTCCAGTGTTGGCATTATTTAGATCCCATTCCTAAGGGATCTGAAACCATGTATCCCACTACACATGTAGAGAGTCCAATCCCCAAGATGCAGAATCACCTTCTGAGGTGACATACTGACACACCCTCACTGCTTCATTGGTGCTTAGTATTTGATATTAAACACAGCTCTAAGCAAGAGAGACTAAGAATCCACTAATCTCAAGATACTTGATACTTTTATGGCACTCTCCTGAAATACAGAAAGAAGAAGGGAAGACAGAAACACAAGGACAGGATTTGGGCCTGCAGTCTTCACCTCAGCTCTAAATTATCAATTGTAAGAGGTACATCCTATGCTCTCACGATGACTGTCTCCCACAGCTTCTTGAATAGAGGTTTTCCAAAATTTTTCATCTGGCTAAAATCAGTTTAGCGACTATAATTTGAATCTGTGCACTGCTGTGTGATAAAAACCTGAATTTTTAGCAAGTACATTTTCCACAAGTAATTAAAGACAGCGATACATAATTTCTTTAAAATAAGGTGGATACAGAAATAAATTTGGCATATCCCTCTAATGTAAATTGCTGTTACTTAGTAGGAAACAAGTTAAAATGGACTAAAGAAATACTGATCACGAAGATCAAAATTAAAGTGAAATAAAGTTTGTTATTATAAACTATACAGCTAATTGCTCAAAACTGAAGAAAGTCAACACTTTTAAAGAGAGGAATGAGAGCATAAGCAAGACTTCTGAAACCATTCTTTGAAAGGTTGCAAACCCTTCTATTTCCAGCAGCAGTTAGGAAAAGCTTTTCAGAATGTCAAGTTATTTCGGTTTTCTAGTATGGGGTTTATTGCACCTTCCCGTACTATTTAGTACTGTTGCTAGCTGGACAAGTTAGTAAAGTATCTAAATTCACTTCATTTGAGATGATAAAGTTATTTATTTTGTTGTTGTTTCATTGTTGAACTTAATATACCAATAAAATTCAAATACACTTTCATATGGTTACAGTGTACCTCTGCAGAGCTGTGTATAAAATTTAGCATGATGTACCTCAGAAGGCTTTGTAAGAACTTTGCTTACACAAAGCAAGAAAAAGAATTACAACTTCACCTTTCCAGACACTTTTTGATGATTACCATTAATTATGTCCTGAGCTCAGTTCTTTATAAACCCAACAGAAAGGGTAAGTGATGTTAAGCACTTTTTGGGAGTGTGAAAGAGCAAAGAAAGATAACATACTGCTGCAAGTCTTCTGGTCAGCATTCAGAATGTATCCTTGTTTACATCTGCACAGGTAGGAGCCAGGGGTGTTTATGCAGAAGTGATCACAGTGATGCTCAACTATACTGCACATATGAGGCACTGAAAGAAAAAAAGGAAAACATTACTAAGTGCTGGTCTTAATTACTTGTGGTCACTGAAAAAAAACTGTTGTGGAAAATTCTACTGAAGTAACTTAGAAATTTCAAATTAAATGTTGTTAGTAAAGACAAAAATGAGAGCTTAAGAAAATAAAAAATCCACAAGACAGTATCTGAAAAAACGAATTATTTGGTGGTCCTACAAAGACAATGAAACAAATCTATCATATTCAAATTTAGAAAATAAGTGGAATTTAAGTGTAAGCTGATTTAGAGGACATTCAATTTCTTGCATGAAGAAAATCACCGAACAGCACCCAATAATAAAGATGACTAAAAACAACTTAACGAAGAGACTATTTTGCTTGCTTAGTTATTAATGTTGAGGAACGTGCAAATAATAGATGATGACACTGAGGACATGTATCTCCAAGATTCATTAAGCAGGAGCTGAGCTGAGCTACACTCCAGATTGTAAGTCTTCCTGAGCCTATTTTTGTTCTGTCTGTATTTTATGTCTCTAATAGCAAGTATTAAAATGCAGCAGACTGAGACAATAAAAGAGAAAAAGAATGGAGGCCCATTCAATCAAATTCATTGTTGAACTATTTTCTCCAGATCAGTATTCGGGGATTAAGAAATCTTGATGTTTTCTTTCCACTACAGCATTGCTTGTATATAATCTTTATAATATATAGGTGAATTACTTCTCAGAGAACACTCTGTGGAAAATGATCTATTTTGCTCAACAGCAATTAGGGATTGATGTCCTCCTTAACGTGCTAGGTCGACAAAGCTCAAAATTTATGGAATAGGTATTAACAGTAATCTTCTAGAAGCCACAACAGAAGTCTGCTAAATAACTTAATGTGGTAGATGTGGTACTTGTGGAAAAAACCCACACATGATTTTAAGATACATACTATGTATCTGCTCTTTGGCATGTTTACAAGAGTTAGGTATTTATTGCTAACACACAAACCACCACAATTCCCTAATCTCTTAATCAGCTTGTTGGATCTCACAAATTTCTGCCATAATAAAACTTCTCAAGTACTTTTATTTATGTGAATACAGACCTACTTCGACTTCTTGTCCTTTCATCTTTCTGTCATTCTGAAAATAAAACATTCAATTACAGAAGTCCAAATGACTCAAGTTCCTTCTGAGAATACATTTTTACCGTCTGTTACCAATCTTCTCATCTATTACGCGAGTATAGGGTACATGTTCTGAAGTGTTTCTGCTGCACCCATTTCAAAGCAGTGATACTCTGGTCATCAGTCCGATTTCTGTGGTGAAGTCCACTCTCTGAATGATTTCTGCAACCTCATCTGTTGCAGGAGGTGTTTGGTAGTCACAGGCAGGGACTGAAGTAATAGAAAGGCTGATCTCATAGTTAAGGAATCTGAACACGAGCCTTGTGAATTAGATTTTATATCACAGTGTCCTTATTTGATTTTGGGTGAGCCAATAATATCAGTATCTTCAAGGAAACATCAGCCTTCACACTGGATCTGTTCAGACAGAGACAGCTGAATCTGTATTTGCAAGAATGCAAGTGATGGCTGTAGAGTTGTGAATAACACATTGTATTAGTCCAAAAACATTAAATGCACCAGAAAATCACACCAGGGATTACACTGAGTCAAATATTTAAAGTTAGTGGGTGTTTTTGACAAACTTAACCCTGTTTCTGTGCCTCCATTCCTCCAATGTAAAATGGGGATGACATCACTATCTACTTTACAGGAATATAATAAAGACTTTATTTGCCCCTGACTGTTCCATCCCAAGTTCAGTCTTTCTCGCACTTCTTCTAATCTCCATCTCCTTTCCTGGATTCTGTCCCCATTTCCACTGACATTTTTCTGTGTTTTCAACTCTTGTCTTATTCTTCATGCCTCTGATCCCTCAGAATACTCTTTGCTTCTGTTTTACCTTGCTGACTAGTAATAAAAAGAGGTCTTGGCATCGACTGGTGTTTCTGACATCCCCAAATCTTTAGCAGTCGGGGCAGGGAACCTCTGATTTAACGGAATGGAGCACATCCAGTTTACAGGGATTCTTCTGAGAATATAGGAACTAGGTACTTAGCAGTCTCTACCATCCAGTAGTAAATAGTGGTTGGCTTACTTTTTATTTTCCTCACAGAGCTTCATTTGGCCACGGTTTTCTATTGTTACCGCAGGAACCATGAAGACACATTCCCACAGACATAAGGGTGATTCAGACACAAGGACAGCTCAGGGGCCAAGGTCTTTTCCCACAGCATGAAGCCCAGCAGATGGCATTCCAGGAGACTTGACCAGAGGGGTGCCTCCGATTGCTTTAGCAAAGAAACAAGGTGTCCAGATGTTCCACTCAGCTACAATGATACTGCCTGTGGGTCCACACCTGGGCGGACTTAAACTAACCACATTTCCTGGGAGGAATGTAGGTGCTCTAGGAAGCAGAGGCTATGATTACCCTCTTGAAATTCAGCAAGCTGAATGCTGCTTCACAGTCAAGAGCAAATGAAATTGTATGGATCCTATCTGCAATTTACTACCTTATGTTGAAATCCATATGACCCTAACAGCTTAAACTCTCTGTTGAATCTGCGTCTGGATTTTTAAACATGTCTTAGGATCTCACTTTGAATTTCCAGCACAGCAAATCCTGTGGAGGCATCCTCTGGGAGCAGGAGGCAACCGCTACCCTTGTCACCTCCATACTCCTCCATCTGTAGTGGGGAGGTGGCTTTACTGAGGAACACGTGTTTGATTAAAAGTGAGCTAAAAAACTCTAATAAATTTATTGGACACTGCCCAGTCAGGAAAAAAAACCAACCAAACAAAAACCAAACAAATGGTATTTGGACTGGATTTGTTTCTAAAACACAATTTTAAAAATCAGCATTTGCTGTTCATTCCACTTAAACTCTGAATCCATGATTAGTTTACTCTTTCTTGGTTTTTAAATATATCCTACAATGCCAGCTAATAATACAGCAAGGAAGAAACAGGAAAAAATCTATTATCTGATGAATGTCTGAGTTGGTGTTTTGTGCTGAGGCAGTTCAGCTGCTCTTTGAAACAATTTTGGAAAAGATCAAGTAAGGAAAATTCTCCAGACTATCCTTACAATAAGCTTCAGTTCTTTTCTGGCAAAAGCATTCCTAGAGATAAGTGAGCGTTTAATCTCACCATGCATTCTTTTTCTGGACTCTACTGAAAATGCATCAGCTTAACGCCAAACTTGTATGAAATACTTTCATATTTATCTCAGGAATAAACAAAAAAGAAAAGTCTACTAAGTACACAGATTAAAATAAAATTAATTACAAATGCCATGCTATTTGCAAAAGGCAATTCCTTATCAGGGAATTACAGATAGAAGTGATATCTCTGTTGTAAATTAATACCTATTAAAATATTTACTTTATTGTATGAATGAATAATATCACTGCAATGGCTTTTCCTAACTTTCTGTATTTAAAATAGATGGAATACAAACACTACCATGTCTGTGTTTCATTTTCAGTCACAAGGTGTGTACAGAAATGATTCTTTGCATAGAATTAGTATGTAAGCTTTGGAAGAGGACTCTCAAAAATATCTAAATAACCGAAAGACTGTTGAGCGGTTTAAAGTTTCACAACTAAGGGAGATCACATTTAAAATGAATAGATGAAAAAACTTATCTAATATTCAAATAGCAGAGATCGTAAATTTATTGCTATTATGCAAGAAATAGGAAAATCATAATATGTGTGTTTGCCTAACTGCTTATGACCGTGAGGAATTAGATCACATTTTGTGGCACTTAACAGTAGCATGAGTTTTCCCCACATGTGTGACTGCTGTTCTGGATGTTGTCTGGCTAGTCTCCCTTCAATATATATGTTCTAACAGATGAGGTTTCATGCAAAAAAAAAAAAAAGTTTCATTATAATGCATATTTTTTCTGTTTCACTTTCATCTATGTATTCAAATCTATAGATAAAAATCTTACCACAAAGTTTAGTCTGGAAGGCAGAGGTCAGTGTTTCAATCTGACTGAAATTAGCAACCAGAAACACATGTTCTTCATGTGGTTCGCTCCCAATGGACTTCAGAGTGTTCATATCCACTCTTCCCACTCCAATGGCAAAAATTAGGATTCCTGAGTTACGCGCTTTAGCAGCAATCTCTGCCACAGGATCCTGAGGTCTCCCATCTGTCACTATCATTATAATTCGGGGCACATTCTGCCTCAGAGGCCGAGCCCCTTCTGTCTCTGAAAATGCGATGTTCACTGCGTACTGCAGCGCCAGTCCGGTCATGGTGCCCGTGGCCAGGTGCATCATCCTCTTCACCGCTCTTTCAACATCCTGCTTCCGCCTGAAGGTCTTCAGCGAAAACTCCTGTTTGACGGTGCTGCCGTACTGAATCAGACCCACGCGCGTGGCGTCGGGGCTGATGTCCAGAAACTGCAAGATGGTCAAAATGAACTCCTTCACTTTTTCAAAGTCGTAATGGCGCACACTGCGAGAGCTGTCAATGATGAAAACAAGGTCCAGACGTTTGTTGTTGCAAGTGTTTTCTAAAAGGAAAATGCAAACAAAAACACTTTACAATTTCAAAATGCCAATAGGTCCAGGTTTACTGTCTAAACGAACACTCTGACAAGTGCCATGAAAATTCAGGAAAAACAGAATATACCAGAACTAAGGCTACTTGGGCAATATAAGTTTGTTCTCCAGTAAATAACAAAAGCTGCCTGTTACTTGATCATTACATGTATTTTTTTGTGTGCATGTGTGAAATAAGTGCCCAAAATGATCAATGACAGTGGAATGGGGAGACAGAATCACAGAATCAGAGAATAGCTTGGGTTGGAAAGGACATCAAAGATCACTGTAGTTCAACACCCCTGCCATGAACAAGGACACCTTCCACTAGACCAGCCTGCTCAAAGCCCCATCCAACCTGGCCTTAAACACTGCCAGGGATGGGACATCCACAACTTCTCTGGGAAACGTGTTCAAGTAAAGAATTTCTTCCCTATATCTAATCTAAACCTGGCCTCTCATAGTTTATTATTAGTTCATTACTTGTTGTCCTACCACTACATGCCCTTGTCAGATGTCACTCTTCTGGTATTTGTGCGTTACCCTCTTGGGTCATTGTTGAGATGTTGACATCATTCCCCACGCAGGGTGGAAATCCCCTCTGAATGACATAGTTAACTATTTAAGTGGGCTGCACTGTGATGCTTAGTGTGGCAGTGCCTGAGAATTTAGAAATCTAATACTGTGACAAGTCAGAGGGGTATAAGTATTTCATTAGAAACAGGGAAAACAGAACACAAAGAAATACAGGTCAAAAGCATCTGTTAATTGCACTGACTGATAAGAGACCTGAAGGGACTGATTTTTCAAGGAAGTTGGCAGTAAGCAGCACTTTGCATGTACAAAGTACAGTTCTCAATGATGTCAACTGCAGTTGTGACTGCTCAGCAGTTCTGCAAATCAAATGTCATGATTTCAAACACGTAATTAATACCCATCTGGGGAAAGTTTCATGTATTGGACCAGCTCAGCATCACAGAGAAATTCTACGGCTGCATCAGAGGGAAAATCCTGTTGTCTACAGTGGCACTCCACTTGGCCAAAGAAACACTCATACTGAACACTCCCTGAAATCTATGTCAGCCATCAGAAGTCTTTTTTTGCAAGAGCTACTGAAGCAGAAGTATTACAGAGTATGTCTATAGCTGACAATTGCACAGATGGGCAGGCCAAGCTATCATGGATAACAGCAGAAGTGAAGGCTGGCTGCCTTCTAGGCATTGTATGAGCTTTCTGGGACCCTGGCTACGTCCTCTGGCTTCTGCTCAGCATCCCTTTCTGAAAGAATATGACAAACATGAGACATATGTGTGAGTTAGATTATGAGAATGGCTAGGGACTGACCATTCACAGGAAGCTAGCACATGGCAGGCTTGAGGCAAGCCTGTGAGGTGAGCTATCGGACTTGCCACAGAAGAAGACAGCATATGGAAAAAGATTAAAAGGACTTTGATGGGATGCTGATGAAAAGAAATCAACAGAGGTTTAACATGTATATTAAAGACTCCTTCAAATTAGGAAATCCCTGAGTCACAAAATCATGGCAAGTTCAGGGAATAGCTGCAGGTGGCATTTTCTTGTCCTCAAACTATTTCACATGCATCTACTTTTGACCTCTGTCAGAGACAGAATACAGGGTTAGATAGATCTATGGCTTCAATCATTGTGTCTACTCATCTTCTTAAATTCCTGTGGTTATGAATAAACCTGTGAGGCTGTTAGTTGTGTTTGTATGCTTGTCTTGAAAGATTAAAGATGGCAAGAATACTCCTCAGACTGCAGTGGCATCCTCATTTTACTAAGATGAAACACCCCTAATCAGTAGTTTCCTTTACTGCCGAAGCCAATTCAATGCCCAGTGCACTGTCATTCATCTTGTGCAGTGAATGAGGCAAATGTTTGGTGGAAAAGTAGTGTTTGACTGTATACTCAAAGGTCATGTCATACTGCACTAGTACAAGTGGGCCAATCAAAGACTCAACTGGAAAAACGTCTGTCTGTAGACCGGCCTTTACACAAGTTCACTTGTGACTGCTGATGAACACTCATCATGCACTTCTGCCAAGGCAGGGGTTGAGAAAGATGCTTGTTTTCACTTGTTAACTCAGAAGCCTCTTTCATAGATTACCGAGAACAGTTGTTGGCATAGAATAAAAATGCTCTTTAATGACAATAAAAATGACTGCCTGGATTTATTCATGTGTAGTCTACAGTACAGCTTTATTCATAAGTGTAGGAATATGCTCGGGTTGCTTATTCTTTCAAAATCAGAGCAGGTTGAATATAAGCCAAGCTGAGCAGAAACAAAATTCCAGTTCTAATGGGATACAAATATCCTGACATAACTATTTTCAACCTTATTATCTTAATTATAATTATCCTTATATATATAAAAAATTACAAATTATCTTTACTAATATGACATGAATGATTCCAGCAACACAAAGATAATGCTAAGTTATGATTTGTGGGAGCAGAGTAAGAGGAAAGGAGGGTAATTACAGAAAAAAAGGCTAAGAATATGTGTGTGTACATGAGGGGAATGACAGACAAGGGAGAAGGATAAAATGGCTGCTATTTTATTTCCCTTAAAACATTTCAGCATGGATTCACTAAAGGTAAGTCATGCTTGACCAGTCTGATTGCCTTCTATGATGAAACAACTGCCTGGATGGATGAGGGGAGAGCAGGGGATATTGCCTACCTCGACTTCATCAAGGCTTTCAACGCTGTCTCTCACAACATCCTCACAGGCAAACTCAGGAAGTGTGAACTGGATAAGCGGACAGAGAGATGGTTTGAGAGCTGGCTGAACAGCAGATCTCAGAGTCCTAATTAGTGGTACAGCTGGAGGCCTGTCACTAGCGGCATCTACCAAGGTCCCAGGATTGTTTAATTTTTCATCAATAACTTGGGAAAAGGGGCTGAGGCCTCCTCAGAAAGTTCCCCAACAACACAAAGCTGGGAGGAGTG
>VZTA01013997.1:190187-285199 GCA_013398855.1 Mohoua ochrocephala | reverse complement strand
AGTTATGGGACAGATGGCACCTGTGACCACCACCAGCCACTGCAGCCCCCACAGAATACGCCTCTGTGGGTACCTGGGACTTGGACTGTAAGTGAAACTTACAGCTGGACTCCACAGCGGGAACTTGAGATAACATTCAGCTGGGGGAGAAGAATGTGCCATTGATAATGGCAGAATTCATGGGCCACAAAGGCCAGTTCAGCAGCTGTGCTGAGATCAGCTCAGACCAAGTAAGAGGTAATTCTGTCAGGGGGAGATTGTGACCACCAACTCACAGACCATCGACCCAAGAAATCCACTGACTCAGGAGACAAAGACTGAGCATGGGACTAATTAGCATTAGAAGTGAGGGAATCATTCAACCAACAGCATAACAGAACTGTGTAGCCATTAAGAATTAATTCCTCTGTTTGCTAAAATGTATAAATGATGAAAAGTTTTAAGTGACCTCGGGACCCCCACCACCAAGAAGCACAAGGTGAAGAAGGACCAACAGGATGCTGCTGGATCCACACGTGGTGACTACCTTCTGCTTGATCACGCTCGCTCTCTCCTCCCCCACCCCCTTAACCCTCTCTTTTCTACTCCTTTCTATCTCTCTACCTAACATTCATTGCTAAATAAAATCCATACTGTTGACTTTGGCACATGCACCTTTATTTGGGCAGAGGCATCTCAATAACTGGATCATGGCACCATGGCAGCGGTCCTCCCAGCTTCCGCAATATTCTTCTGGTGCAACATTCATGGCACACTGCCTGTAAGTGTTCCATGTGAACGATGCCTCAGTGGTGCATCCCCAAGCTACCCTGTCTGTGAGAGATTCCAGTCGTGGCCCTGCGGAAGGTGGGGGCCACTAAAAGCAGCATAATGAATTGTAGGCAGATGAGCCTTGATGTGAAGATCTTTTATTCCCTTTCCTATTCAAGAGCACATCAATAGAATCCATCACAGGTAAGATGCTCATTTTCAAGACATCACTAGAGAGATATTTCAGAGGATAAACAGAGAAATAATTTTTCAGGGGAAAAATGCAGGAGCAAATAAAAACATTTAAAGGATGAAAAATGCTCAGTATTTCCCTAGTAAAATCAGTTATCCTGCAAACCACATGGATACATTTGAAATAGAAAAATAAAACACTTGTGAGACTGTCATAAAATCTTTTTTTCTGTAAGACTTCATCCATAAAATAATTACTTTAGATCTGAAAGAGAGTGATTTGTTTTTCCCTTGAACTTTATATTGGGAATGAGAGCTAAATTTATTTTTACCTTGCAACTGAAATTGAAATGTATTAACTGAAGATTCAAGGAAAGTCAAATACTTCATCCAGCATGAAATAAGCTCCAAACAACCTTTCGTCTCTGAAGTTTTTCTAGATCTGGAGTAGCAAATTGTATGGCTTCAGTCTTTTAAACCTATTGACTTTGGATGAAGAAGTCTTTCTACCAGTTTCAAAATCATGGACTGTTCGTACGGACTGAAGAGGACTTGCAGACCTCTTCAACCTTGGGAATCCCAAAGTGAAGGAGAACTTGAGATGTAGAACTTATGAATGTTCTTATATCTAAAATTACTCCGATTACTTAAAATATATTCAGAAGTTTGGAAAAAAAAAATCATTGAATTATATGGGCTATTTCTAGAGAGAATTCTATCATTTACCATAAAATTGGTGTCGGAAGTGAATATTTCAAAAGAAGGCAGCGAGTATTTCAAAAGAAGAATATATAGAATTCATATAAATGAGGAGTCTAAATTAATGTTTAGAAAGCTGCATTTTTTCTCTGCCTACCTATAGACTAGAGCTCGATTCCTCTGAAGAGCTAGCTGTGCTTTCTAAAGGAGTCAGATTGGAGCCCAAGATATTAATGAAAAAAGAATTGTAATATCAGGCTTGAAAGGCCAGTAACTGCCTAGAAGTCTTTTCAGACGTGCAAAGTAGTGCATGCGTGTTCTGGTTCTTTTGCAATGCATTTAATTTGAACATAGTATGATTCGGTTAAATCAAATACAGTTTAGTCACCCAAGTAAATGCTACCACTTACCTCCTGTGGGAGGAACTTGACATGATATGATCACTAAACCACACTGGAAACAGAGACCTGAAAATGTGGTAAATAATTACTAAAAATTACTAACAGCTCCAGATTTCAAATTTAAATGTTCTTCCTGCAGCAACTGTAGCTAGAAGCCATGAATTAAAAATGTTTGAAGCTTAAGTCGTCTCCTGATACTGAGAACTGATGCTGTCACACCAGTCTGGATGACTAAAAGAAATGTGAAATGTGTTCTGTGGCTGCCTGTGCTGTTAAATGTTCTGTGAAAATCCTGGAGATTTCCTGAACCCTGCACGAACTTCCTCAATTTAAATCTAAAAAATGACGTTTTTGAGATGTCTATTTCGAGTCTGTTGGGGGAACCCATTCTATAGAGGTTTAAGTACCTACATTTCTGAAGTTCATGTTATTTTGAGGCATCAGAAGCTAAAGAGGACTAAGAAACGTCTAGTCATTTTTGAAAATGTAGGCCTAATACTATAAGTCAGAAATTTATTTGCCATAGGAGATGTGTTTATACTACATCCTGGAGAAGAATTATGTTACCGATGCACTGTGGATGATACAAACAACTCTCCTTTTAGTTTTCCAAAGTGTTTTAGAGTGGAGTGGAGTGTTTGAAGTGGAGTTTTATTTGCTAAGAAGAGCTTTGAGTTGCACATCTGTTGTCTAAAACTTAGATCTAGTTCTACTATAAAAATTTTGTTGGTTTATGTCACTCATGATTTGTTTTTGGCAATAAGAAGAAATTGCTTGGTTTTTCCCAGGGAAGTGCCTTGTTTCTTAGCTTAGTTCTATGTGGAGTCCCAACTTCGTGACTGCCACGCATATATTCCTTCTATTCTGCTGTTCTTGACAACTTTTATATCAGCTGTTGAACAGTTAATGCATTTAATATTATCTTTCTTCAAAATATAGTGATTTTTACAATTGTATGCCTTTTAAGAACCATTTATTCAATTCCATTTGTGCCTGGTTAATTTTAACACATGATTTCTGAAACACCAGGAAAATGAGAACTGAAAAGATAAAATGACATTGCTTCAGAGCTCCCTCCTTGGTAGGTTGTTTAGCACTACCCTAAATGTATATTTTGTAGTGTCTCCTTGTGAGAGCAGCAGCACCTTGGCTTGTGCACTAATGGCACAGTGATGCCTGGCTTGTTTCACTGATCCTCTATAGAAGTATTTACATTGTGCCGTGATTTGATGTGGTCTTCCAATGCATGAGGCAATGCAATGAGGCAGAGAATTCTAACTCAGCCATTAAATGTTCCTAAAACCTCCTTTAAGTATTGGAATGTCTTAGCCTAATTTTTCTAGGGAAGGACAGACAAGGGCAATGCACCTATGGGCTTGCCAATTTCCCTTTACGTTTGCACTCCCTTGTCCCAAGGATATAGACAGCTGTAAATTTAATTTTTAACAATTGAGTATGGCATTTGGAGATATCCCCTTAAAAATGTCCACTCATGAATTTTGCAACACCAAATTAAAATTTGCATTTTTATAGTTCTTTTATCCTGGGATATTTTGCTAAACCTGGTCAAAACTTTATGTGGAAAAAGTTTCACACGCTGACTGTGTGAAGACTTTACAAACAGAATCACACCTCTTCTATCCCAGACAGCAAATAATTTACAAATTATTCATTTACAAATACGTGGATTACAGTGAAAGTAAATACGTGATGTTTCAACCATGTGGTGGCCTTGGAGATTGTGGAGGTATGTGGCAGGTAGTTCCAGAGAGCCCTTACTGCTTTTTAATTTTAGTGAAGGCATCTGTGCTTTTTAACATGGTAAATCACTAGTGGAGGAGGAAATGATGATCTTACTGATATTGGTGAGAGATTATCCAATGACATCAGTGGGTCAGGATTCTCAAGATGTGTGAAAGATATTAATTGCATTCTTTGCAGCAATTCTGCACAGCTGGAAAATGTATTTAACTGAAATAAAACTAGAAGCCAAATACTGGATATAGGAATAAAAGTAATTGTGGTTTCATGTAGATTTGGCTTCTGCACTGCATTAATGATCAGTGTATAACCAATTGGTAGCCAGCTGGCATCATCAGAGAAATAGGTACTTAGTGCCATGCTCCATGTACAGCATGGCAGCAGAAGCAGCAGGGTGGAGAAGTTGTGAAGTTGTGGAACACAACGGAAAGGTGGCAAGCAACAGGGTGGAGAAGTTGTGAAGTTGTGGAACACAAGGAAAACGTGGCAGGCTGGCTGCTGGGGGTCCCAGACGAGAGCTGCCTGACTCATTAATGATTTGCTTTCAGGTTCCTCATGGATCCCACTGCCTTTTCATCATTCCTTGGCCCAACAAAATTACTTTCTTTTCACTTGTGTAGCAGTTAAAAAAAGCCTATAATCTCTTACTTGAGTCTGGAGGTAAGAGGAAATATTTGTGATAATTTCTATCACATTAAGAAGAATTATTTGTGATAATTTCTGGCTTCTTGCACAACTCAGGTCTCTTTGTCTTGTACTGTTTTGAGTTCAATGCCATGCCTTGTAGGAAATATATCTAGACTAAGAAATTTATTGTTAAGGAGAAGTCACCACAATCCTTGCTAATGACCCACAGTACCTATAAATGATGACTTATTACCAGTATGACCTTGCACGCTTCTATCCATTCAATCACTGTGTAATTTTCTTGGCTAACCTTGAGTACCTTGTGTTCATCTGGCCCACACACTGGTGTGAGAACTACTTGCAGTTATCTAAAGGTTTTGAAACCACTGCGTTTCTTCAGGCAAAGTGGACACTGGATCAAACTTGGGTATGTTTGTGTAAGAGCACAAGCTGGGGCAAGATATCTTGCCCCACAGAATGGCTTCTGATGCAATGGAACTGTCATTTAATTTTCAAGTGCATAAGTACAATAAAAGTTAACATGCCAAAAAGGTGCTGAAAGATTCCAATATATTCTCACAAGGCTGAGCTTCTTAAATAAAAGAAGTTATTAAAGGATGCTGCAGTTTAACCCCAGCTGGTAACTAAGCACAATGCCGTTGCTTATACAATTCCCCATCCCCTTGGTGGGATGCAGAGGAAAATTGGAAAAAAAGTAAAAGTCCTTGAGTTGGTGTAAGAACAGTTTAATGATTGAAAGAAAATAAAATACACTTAACACTACTAATGCTAATAATAGTGTTACTATTTTTAGTGGAAAAGAGAAAGAGCGAGCAGGGAATAAAATCCAAGAGAAATAAGTGATGCTCATTACAGCTGCCCACCGCCTGCTGGCTGATGCCCAGCCAATCCCCAAGCAGTATTCATCAGCTCCTGGCCATCTCACCCCAGTTTATATACTGACATTCTGTGGTATGGAATACCCTTTTTCCCAGTTGGATCAGCTCTCCTGACTATGCTCCCTGCCGGTTTCTTGTGCACCTCCTCACTGGCAAAGCATGGGAAAAGTCCTGAAAAGCCCTTTAATTAAGGTAAACACCGCTTAGCAAGTCAGTGTTTTATCAACATTATTCTCATACTGAATCCGGAACACAACAGTGCACCAGCCAGTAAGTAGAAAATTATGTCTATCCCAGCCAAAACTAGGACACGATGCTTCTGAAAAGTAAACATAGTTAAGCTTTATTGTACACAGCTTTCATTCACGTTGTTGAACTCGAATGCTCGGGTGGGCGTATGTGCACGTGTGGTCTGTCTGTGCAGTGACATAAAATCACTATGTATGGGCAGAGGGAAAGGCATAAGAGCTACTAAGGTAAGACAGGCAGGACTGATGGCTGGGAGCAAGACAGACAGACACCTGCTGTCCTCGTAGGTCACACGTTATGGTTCCTGTGTGTGCATGTGTTGCAGTGCACGGGCAGCAGCACCGGGGAAACTGATGGTCTGAGCCCAGAGCAGTGCTGAGCTCTCCTGCGGAAACATCTTTGTAAATAAGCATAGGAGGATAAAGTAAAAAGCAGTTTTCCCATTTCATCTGTGAAATGGGTCATCAGAGAATGAAAATGTGCCTGTAATATGATTCTTCGGAATTTAGTGAAATGTAAGGTAGGATCTGTGCCCCACTTTCACAAGTTTTTTAATGCTTACATGTCAAGACAAGCTATAAATGAACAACACAACAGAGTAAACATGATCACCCCAGACACACCACTCCTACTTCCCAAGAGATGCAATTCATGCAGCCTCAGTGCTCTATTATCAGGTGGCCGGAAGCCAGAGAAGGCAGCTTTAAGTCTACATGAATAAAGGCATGCAAAAGAAAAATAACATGGGATGGGGAGTAAGAAGCCTTCTGCAAACGTGTGAAGCCTCTGTTTCCTCAGTGCCAAATGGCAGAGAAGGACAGGCAGATGAACTGAAATGGAAAATAGAGAAGGGGAAGTTGGAAGTGAAAAGGTGGAGCTGCCCAGCCCACTTGCTCAGGGACTATTGAACTGAGCTCAGAAGCCAGCTGAGGTGCTGGAGCACATAACGAAATTCCACTTTCTCAAAAAACTTTGTAGTACATTTGTTATTCTGTCTTCTGAGTATTCAGTGTTCTGTATTTCACCATTACAAATTCTGTATTTCACAATTACAAATCTAGATACCAGTTTATCCTCAAATATTTTTTCCTATTTGTAAAGCTCAGTCTCGAAAACCTGATGCAAGAAAACCTCCCCTCTCTGTGGGGGCAGCGATCCTTTTCAAGCTGAAATACGTTGGCAGTGACCAGTACTAGAATCCATTTCCTCTGAAGAATGAGCAGAGGGTTTTCTGCTTAACTGTGCGAGCTGGCCTGAGAGCTGCTTGTACAAATGTTGGGGAGGGAAATTTACCCCTTGGAAGCCAAAGTTAACAGGCATGCTGGTGGTATTAAAAAGTTTGTAACAGCATTGCCAGGAATATCTGATGTTTCCAAGAGCTGGTACCACTATAACAATTTACTTTTGAGGCACTCTGCCCAAAAATTCTTTTGATCTTTTAACAAGTCTATCAGCCTCACTTAGTTTTCCTATAAACACATTGTTCCATTGCCAGGTTGCAAAGGGGATTTTCTACCCTCAGCCCTTGTAGTACAGTATGGTTATTAGCCTGAAAATAAGCTGAGCCCTTGGGAAGGTAATCAGAAGGATTGAAATTAGTCAACATGCAAAAATGAATTAATTTTTTATGAAATTACATATAAATTAAGGGTAGTCTCAGATATTTTTCCAAAGCTGTGGTAAGTTGTGAGCCTGTTACAGCCTGTGGTTAGACAGAGACCCCTGTTAGTATCCCAGAAGGGCTGTTAATTGGAGCATTCATTTGCAGGAAGAAATCCATGCATTCGTTGTGATGTGTGTGTCTCTGTGTGTGGATGGGAAAACGTTGCTTACACATTGCTCCTGTTGGCTGGATTTTAATATATACTAATATCTCAACTCTGGGATTTTTCTTTTCCAGAAAATAACTAGGGAAATTAACAAGTAGAATATCAGAGCTTTTATGTAGGGACAAATATTCGCCAACTGCTGCAAAGTAATTTTCAAAATAGCAAAATAAATGTGAATCCCCTGCTTTTCCTCCCTTTCTCCCACCCTCAAAATGACTTCAGAATGGTCTATTTAATATTATTATTTCTGCTATGGAGCACAGTTTTCTCAGACAGTACTCTGTCTTCTTCCTAACTACAAAAATGAGTGACCTCTATTGTTCCAAAGAGCAGCAATTCTTTGTCCATCTGAATTTTTTTTTTTTAAATTAACCTTAGTGAAATGAAAAGTTCTGAACATAACAACAGCAATGAAAAAGTTTGTCAAAGTACTTCTGGCTCCAGTGAGTTTGCCATCAGCAGTAAAAAGGCTTGAGTTTCACGCCTGAAAGGGAAGGTTTGGGTTGTGACCATAGCAAGTGACCCCTGAAAATCTACAATTTCTGTGGTGAGGCACAGATTAGAGTTAAAAGAGTTAAACAAAATCTGACTTCTTGAAATCGTGAAATTTCAGAGCAGCCATTAAGGAAGGACTCTTGTCTGCAACTGCTCCCTGCACAAGTTTGATGAGACAGAGGCTAAATTTAAGCACAATTAGTGCACAATTTAAGTTCAGGGTGCTGAACTTAAGAGCAGGAGAACCTCCCTGGCAGGGATGGCCCAGTTCTGTGGAGTCACTTTGGCTGAGAGCAGCCTTCAGAGAGTTGCAGCTCAGCTGCTGAGTAAGCAGGCCAGTAATAAAGCTTCAGGTCTCTTATTGTTGTTTATGTTCACACTCATCAAAATTAAAGACAGAGTAATTCTTTTGAACTTTGGTAAAATAGGCTTAACCTTTCAAGCCACAATGGGAGCAGTGATGCTTGCTCCTGTTCTAGAAAAATGCATTTTGATTGTTTGGCAGAACTAAATCTTGGCAATTAACTTTAGAGTGATGAAACAATGATTTGTCTGATTCTGAACTAGTCTAATGTCCAAAATCAGAGACAGACTTAGTCGGCGATTATATGGAAAACTGTGCATTAGAAGCTGCAATACAGATGGTTTTCATCATTAATTGTTATGCAATTCAGGTAAGCTGATTTTTCAAGTTGTGAGTACAGATGTCATCAGATGTGATGTATGACAGAAGGCAACAGTTTTATACCATTAACATGTGTTCCCTCTGCAAGATGTTGGCATTCCTTGTTAAGTGTAGCTCATGGATGCATTCCAGTTTCTGAAACTCTGGTTACATTTTAAAAATTGAATAGTTTTGCATTTGTTTGCACTCCTTTGTTTTTTTCCTGTTCATGAATATTCAAAGCAATGAGTCTACTGTCAGGAATACTGGTAAAATAGCAAATTTTACACTAACAGTAGAGGATATTGCAATGCTTCAAGAATGTGACCATAGGAGTTACCTGGGCACAGAGGAAGAATGATTTCTTGCAAGAAAATTGAAAACCAGACAAAATTTCTGGTTAGAATTTTTGTCACAAACCTCCTTTAGGAAGAAAACCCCCACTGAATTGTAAAAAAACCCCAAACCCCACATACCTGTCCTTCAGAAAATCCTTATTTTCAACAAATTCCTGCTGCTATGAATCTGACAATATCTCTGACTTATCAGTGTGACAAATTTTACACGGTTGTAGAAATAATGTGAAAGCAAATGCAATGCAGCAACAATATCACATCTCCAAGGGTGGTTTCCAAGGCTGCTCCTTCTGCGTGCAGTTGAGAAGCACAATAAAAGTTTCAGTGTTCTTTCGGCAGGGAACACATGAGAAGCAAATTCCTTTGCTTTGCCATGATCTGGCTGCACCTTCAGAAGCAGTTTTGCTCCCACTAGGTCATATTCTGCAGTCCCCTGATGATGTATGATGCAAGTGCCGAGGGATTTGGGTTAGGATCTTTTTTCTCCGTGCTGTCTTTTCCTCCACAGAGCCCATTTCCATCAGGTGTTTATACCAGACAGGATTAGTTTTGCTTGATTCTTTGACTCTTTTGTCCCTTTTCACTTTTCATTCTTCATGAAGCTGAATGCTATTGCTTAGCATCTCGTTCTTTTTATCATCCTCATTTCATATCTGTCCATCAGCATTAAGTACTGTCAGGTTTAAGCCTTTGAATGATCAAAGCCTTTCAACATCTCTCGGTTGCATCTGGTTTCCTTTGTTAACTATTCTTTCAGTGTTTCTATCACTCATGCAAGATGCAGCTGCTTTTTCAGTCCTTTCCCTGTGCTTCATGTAACTCCTCTGAATTTTCTAGGCCATCTTTCCATTTGTTTCATGATTCCCACACCTCAGATTTTGGTATTAACCTTGAGTATGTGATATTGTGAAAAATGCTTTCTGAAGTGAAAACCCCTTCATCACATCAGAAGGAAGACCTCTGATACTTGTTAAAGCATGTCATCTATTTAATCCTGAGGGTGGTCGTGTTCATCATCCGTAACTATTGACTTTCCGGAGACAACCACAGCAATCAGAGCAATGGATGTCTGAAAATATAAATCTCAGAACTGTGAGTGTCAAATCCCTCTCCCATCCCAAGGAATGAGAAACGCTTTTTGCCATTCTGGAAATGAGAGCCATTGTTTTAATGGTCTCACTTCTTAAAGCTCTCTTTTCCCCTGCCATCAGGTGCTAGCCCACCTTTTTGTACCTGGACCATCCTCTCTGTGGGAATCTGCAGAGTGTTTACCTGGGCCTGGAAATCCTCAGTCGTGAAGGGAACCAGCAGGTCTGATCCATAGGATGTTTTGAGTGGGCACCCACTCAGTGCTTGAGGCCAGCTATGTCAGGGTGCAAACTGGCTGTTGCCGTGTTCCTTAAGGAAGCTCTAGGGCAATTCCGAGAAGAAACTTGGGAAACTCATAGTACAGCCACTTGCTTTGCAGTGTTACATCCCCCTTGTGAGTGCTAGAGAGCAGGCTGAAGAGAGACAGGCCTATTTTGCCCTTGCATACCTACTTCAGGATTGGATAATTTACATGATTTAGCCTCTAAAGGTGCAAGACGTGATTTAGTTTTGTTAGTTGCTTTTAATGCATAACTGTCCTGCTATGCTTTATTTCATGGTGCTGCCTACCCAAATGTGTAAGAACAGGATTTAACTTCCAAACAGCCCTGCTCCAAGCCTCAATATGTCTCTTGGCTGAGAGTGGTGCAGTAAAATCCAGTGTTCATAGCAACCTTTCTGTGTTGAAACACTAAAGTTTTACATTTGTCTAATATATTTTCACTTGAACCTTAGAACTCTCATAAAGTCTTTGCTCATGTTGCCAATTTTACCTGTTCTCCTAATACAAAGAATCCCAGTTATTACTTTGTCTGACACTTTGGGCAATGAATTTCATGGTAATTATCGTTCTTACCCTTTGCTTTCTTCCCTCATAGAACATTGCCTGACACTTTCTATAATAAACCAGAAAAGCTTAAGTATTATCCATGATTCACTGCTTTCTGCCAGAGCTAAACCCTCCTCTTCTTCCCATGTCTGAATGGTTAAGATGCTCAATGCACTCCACAACAGCCCAGCCAGTAGGAGCTGAAAGGGACCTGCCTCTCAGCTGGCCACTAATTTTTGTCATTCAGCACTAAAGGCACATTAAATTAACTATCTTGGACTTACGTGACTGTTTTGAACCACACTCCTGTTTTTCAGATTAGTTCAAGCAAACAGATGCATTCTTAATTGAAGATGGAGAGAACAAGAACCGCTGCTAGATTATGTATTATCTGAGCACTATAAAATCCTCTTTGAAAATTAATCCTTGGACCATCAGTTGATGAAGTTAAACCAAACCACTGCAGGTTGTCTTAACAAGACTGCATAACACAGAGGCTTTGCCATCTTGAACAGGGTTTATGGAGAAGGTCAATATTATTATTTTGCCCTGAAGAAATTAGTATTGTTTCAGTCTAGGCAGACTGTCTTATCTGTCAATCCATACAGAAAAGGCAAAATTTGTATAGTCTTAGAATAGAGAAACGGGAAGTCACAGAAAATCAATCTTTAAAGGGTTGCTGCTGTGGACGGCAGTTCATATGAGCAGTTCATGTGCTCTGCTTTGTGGGGCTGAGTACTTTGTGGATGACGATGTTTGCGTACCTGTGGAGAAAGAGACTTGCTGAAGAGCTAGGAAATGCGTAAATTAAGGTATTATAAACTTTTTACACAGCAAAAATGTGTTAAGTTTGGGACATTATTCCTGTGGCAGTTCTTTGCCTGTTAAACAACAGTTAGTTGTTGGAGTGCTGGAGCACTCCAAAACCCTTGATGGAAAATTCCATGATTGTCTAAATAGTGATAAGAAACATTTCTTCTTACCTTCCCCCTCCAAACCTATGTACTCCAGAAATTACACTGGTCAGAAATATAGGATGAATTGTATTTTGTATTTGATTTGTGTCAAGTTTAAGATGTAGTGTCTCCTGTAAGCTAGAAATATGGCCTTTGTCCATGTAGAAAATAATTTCATCTGCTTGAGGTACACACTTTAGGAAGGATAATGGGAAAATCCATAGTGATCACTAAATTAACTGTAAACCCTCACAGAAAGACCCTGGTGCAGTATTGAGTTGTTATCTGAAAAAGCATCCCAACTCAATATTTTTCAGCAGCAGCAGAAGCAAGAAAATGGATAAATAGATGTAAGAAAACTGAAATAGTTGGATGATAAAGAAGAATCAGACGAGAAACAATACTGAAAACATGAGAAAATCGTCATGTAAATTGAGCATGTCACTGACAGCCTCACCTAGAACAGCAGGTACAGTTCCACTGCTGTGTCTCAGGAAGGGTTGCTCTGAAATAAAAGACATTCAGGAAAGCAAACAGCCTGAGCTGCATGGGAAATTTTCATAGATTAAGAGAAAGAAAAGAGGGAAAGATTAAAAGCAAGAAAAAACAACATCCCCAGGACACAATCTACAAACAATAAAGGACATGTTTCCCCCTCTGTTCAATCTCCAGAGGGTGCAGGAACAAGCAATTGTTACCCAATGAAATTAAAAAGCTGCAAATCCAAAAAGGGCTTACATTTTGACCAATAATTTGGAGAACTATTGCTACAAAGATCTGAAGAGATTTTTATTACAATTATCTGACTGTGAAGGGGAAAAAAAAGAAAGAAAAAAGAAATCCATATTTTAGTCAGAGAGGTAAATAGTTTTGCGGGTTTTTTTTAAGGAGATCTCTTTCCAGAACAGCCTTTTGACACATGCTTTACTCAACATTATGATAACATGCAACTTGCAGGAGAGCTGGACTTGTATACATATTCAAAAGTTTTCCTGAATCTTGGGTAGATGAGCCAGATATTACCAGCTACCAATTGCCTCAGTCTAGGTTTTGTGTGCCTCACCACAAGAAGCTATTCCTGGCTACAGACTGTAGTCAACATGCGTGGGTGGCCAGGGCTGATGTGACAAACAGTCACATTTTTATGTTTTTTTCAAGTTGTTTGTGGCTTATAAGGCATGATAAATCTCCCAACTTACCAGGCTCCTGAGCTGACTGCCAAAAGCTGGATGGTACATCTGAGGCCATACACTTGCTTCAGTGCTGTGGCAAAGACATCTTTCATTAGACCCATAATGTCTGTTCTCATGTTCATCTGGAACAAAAATTTTGCTTTCTGTTTATTATTATATCCTTGCATGGAAGTCGTGTGAGAGTAACTTTTGTAGCTAATGCATAATGCCTAGATTTTAAAATAATTGAGAAGGAGGCTTTGTTATTCAAAAGTAGGTCTTTTAATATAGTTCTTATCGAATTAATAGTATCTTCATTTGTGGATATATCCCCTATAAATAGCTTAATCATTTTTGTGATGCCAGAGTGTCTCTTATCTGATGACTTCTTACGAGCACATTAAAAAAGGAAGGTGGCATATTTGATAAGTCTCTGTGGCTTCCCTAAGGAGGGAAGAGAAGGGAGTGCTGAGGGATTAGAAGTCTGATTAGTGCATAATGAGGAACTTTACTTTCTAAAATAAAATTAGAGTAATTATAAAATGACGTGTTCACGTATCAATGCAATGACTTTACTAAGGTTGCCATAGAGCTGGAGACCATAACACGTGGAACTGCCATAATTTCTGACACTAAAGTGGGAAATTTGCATGGGGCGCGTTTCTTTATTTTGTAGTTGCTTTCCTTGACGCTTGCTAGCTCTTTATTCCTTTTGTTTCCTCTAGTCTTCCCCTGACTCTTGTCGACATCCTGATGTGGTTTTGAGGAGGTGCACTCCGATGACACTGCCCCTTTGTGCTGCTGGTTGACAGAGCCAGCCACTCAGACACCTGACCTAGAGACTGTACCCTGAAAGTACTCTGAACAAGGCTGTGGGTTGGAACCATAACGAAAATACTGTGTCAATACATTCCACCTGCATTATGGCCCTGACCTCTGAGCTGGATGGGGACTTCACTTATTCCTCTTTTATCTGGGAGGCACTGACTTTTAGGGAGACTCTGTACACAAATAAGCTTACTGAGAGACCCTTGCTGACTTCAAGTGGAGCTGAAGACCCTCACAGACAAAGACAGCATGAAAGGCCAGAGGTGCTGTCCCCAGGAGTCCTGCCCTGATAAAGTGAATTGTTAATTAATCATTCCGTTGAAATAAATATCAGATCTCCCTCAAGATAGGAAGAATAAAATGTCTGCAGGATCATTTTTTCCCCCCCTTTTACCAATATTTCATCAGTTATTCTAAAGCATTAAAACATTTTCAGCATAAAACCAATAAAGGATAGTTCTGGTTTTATTATTTGGGTTTTTATTCAAATCTCTTCAAATGCTGTTATGTTTGATATAGCAGACTCTCCTGTTTGGCATATATGTTTTGCTGTATGTTTGGCATGTAGCAGTTTTTTTGCACCACTGTATTATTACAACCTTATTATGGCTCTATAACCTTAAAGTAGGGTTTGGATCTACCAAGGTCTTTATCAGACAAGAGAAGAGGGGATGTGTAAAACCTGTTCATGCTGAGGTTTCAGTTCCTACGACCTATCTGCCAGAAATATTTAGAAGAATATTTTTGGAGAAGTAGTAGATGTTACTTTATAACTTGCAACACCAACTCTTAACCAGCTGTATGATGCAAAAATCTTCCCTGCTAACTACACAGCAAATTTACCACAAGTGCAGCACAGAGTAACACACAAATAAATACAGGATGAAATTTCGGTCTTGTAAGATAGTTCTAGCCAAGGAAAAGCTTCACTTCAAGTGAAGTGGTATTGTGTATGTTAAGGCATATATTCATTTAGAGTAGTTGGATTTGATTGATATTTATAGTTCTTTACTACTATAAGGATGATCCCTCCACAGTTACCTTCTTGTTTACACATACCATCCCTGTATGATTCCATCTGGAAACGAAGTGTGCCAGCACTGAGGACTAGAGTGGCCCAACACCACAAGTATCTTGTAACCTTGAGAAAGCCTTGCTCTTATCATTTTGCCACTGGTAATTATCATTACTGGTGACATGCAGAGGTGGCATAATGCAGCAGAGGTAACTACAGACTTTGCATGAACACACACGATAAGACCTTTCCACGATAAAAACACCAACACATATATGTATAAAACCCACATAAATACATAAAATTAGTGCTTAAATGTATTACAGCTTCCCATGCATTTTTCTGCCTGTGCACAAAAGGAAGGTAGAAGGAGGACTTGAGCAGCACTTACACAGCTACCTCTTTTACATCTCTTTACAGGGTTAGAGAGCTGGTATTTCTGCTGAAAGCTGACAGGCCTTTGCCAGAAAGCTGGTATTTCTGCTGAAAGCTGACAGGCCTTTACCCCAGCTATTCTTCTCTTTATCATGGCACCACTTGTTCTCCCTGGGTGGACCCTCTCTGTAAGGAATCTCTGCCCTTCCAGCTTTGCATGTGGAAGACACTGTCTCCTCTACAGCTTATTTTGCTAACTCCTTAATTCACTGTGACAACTTCCCTCCAGAAGATAATTTTATTTTTTGTTCCTGTGGTCCATATAGGTCTTGTCTAGAGTCTGTACAGATTTGTTAGGGCAAGATGAGTTTGCACACAATTAACAAGAAGAAATATTTGTAAGTAACTGAGCTTCAGTGGGTAGAGGATGTTCTGTTTTCAGTTATTCCCCTTTAATTCAATTCTTGACTCTGTTCTACTCTTTTGTACGTGATAGACATCAATTTTTTGTGACAGCTGCTTTTTACCCATTCCAAAGTTTATATGCTAATACACTTGCTGCTCCGTGCTAACTAAAACAGAAGTTACCCCAACCTTCTTAATTAGGGCTTGCATGCCTCCATTTAGCTCAGCTGCTTGGAGGAAATCAGCCCTCCGGGGTGAGCTATCTCATCTATAGGGTGCTGCCCTGCTCTTTGCATGCTGCTTCTGAGCCAGGTAGGGAAGCTGCTTTCTTTTTTATTGCCCTTTGGAGGTGAGGAGAACTGTTGTGGAGAGAAAAACTAATAGGGACACATCAAAGCCTCTTTTAGTTTCTTTCCTCTCCAATTTCCTCAGTTAAAAGGGAGGGGAGGAAGCATTTTCTTTCTTTAAAGTTTTTACTGAGGACTGCTTGGCATTGTCTACTCAAGGCTGGACAGAATAACTCTGTGTCTTTATTTCTCTTTGTTCTAGATGGGGGCTAAGATTTATGAGCAATCTTCTTATTTCCCGCTATAGTTTGGAATAAAACTTTAGAATACTTTTCATTATTGTGTATTGCAGAAATATGACTTGAAAGTGGTTGTTGTATTCACTTGCACAGATCCTGTGAAGGTGGAGCAGGTTTACTCAAGCCACAAATGCAGTGGTGCTTGTACTAAAGACACAGCTAAAGCACACGTTAAACTGACTAGCACATAAAGTTGTGAGGATTGGTGGGCCAGCTTAGGTACTGTCCTGGTTTTGGCTCAGATAGAGTTATCTTTCTTCTAAATAGCTGGTACAGTCCTGTGTTTTGGATTTAGTAAGGAAATAATGTTGATAACAAGTACATAGTTAAAGCAGGCTGGTTTGGATGCAGCTCAGTTAAAATACTTACTGCTATCACCGCAGGCTTTTCATGGAAGCCTCCTGCTTGCTGGCTCAGGAACATGCTTTGCCTATGCTTGGCTCAGTGGGCAGCTCCTGCTTCTCTTCCCTTCCCTCCTGTCTTGGATATAGACGTAGAAATGGGGATTCCTTTCTTCACCCCAGCCTGGAGAGAGAAAGAAGTGCAACCCCTGTCATGCATGGGTTCCTGACTCCGGACAGGGACACGAGAAAGGGAAGCAGCTGTAGGAGGAGAGGTCTGTTGGGTAGGCAGTCCTTTCCAGGCTACTGATGGAATCATACTGGGGGATGAGCAAGAAATGAATCTTGTCTTTAAATAAGATATTGATGGATTAGTTTTCACACGCATGTCTAGATTTACTTCTTGACATGTTATATATATCTGTATGCTCAATGAGTTAAAAAAACCCTAGCAAAGTAAGCTGTAATTCTGAAGGAATTGGAAAACAATAATGTTGCACAGAGCTGCCTAATTAACAAGACTGTGAAGTAACTGGAGTAAATTAGCAGAGACAATTAATTTACGCTGCATCAAAATACACACTGGAATGCTGCAGAGTGAATGCATAATTTTCATCTCTGATTGCTCAAAAGAACTTATGGGACCTGATATTCAATTTATTTTCACCTGATCCCTGAAAAGCATATGGAGGCTTCTAATGTTTTCAAATTTTAGTGTGCAATGACTGGAATTCAAAGTATTTTTCTGCTTCAGGAGTGTGGAGAGTAATCCCTGAATAGCAGTGTATCCATAACATTAGTTTCTTCTCTCCAAAGCTAAGATTATAATCTAAAATTGCATGCGAAGCAGTGGTGATGGTGGTACCTGTTTGCGACCCCCTCTAGGAATAAGATTCTTTTAGGTGCAGAATGTAGATAGGCCTTGAAAATCAAATAAAAGGGTGTTTAAAAAAGGACAGGTTTGTTGTTGCAAGCAGAAGTGCTCCGATCCAATGGATAGTTTGAGCCCTGTCTCAGATGCCCCCTCACAACAGCAGCTGAGGCAGGTTAGTGAAAAACTTGCATTGTACTGATACACCACAGACTGGGCCCATGATTGCTACATGCTACACTGTGAATTCCAGGTGCTGCACATCTTTAAAACGCCACCTTTGTGGCCTCATAAACTACCTCTCTGCTACCAAAGGAAGGCAAGCCATGATAACTCTGTAGAGTTCCTTGGTGGTCTGCATTTGATTCTCAGCAGAGGATTTAGGAATGAGTAATAAAGTGCATCTTAGAAAGTCATGTAATTGAATGCAGACCAACTTGTTCTTTCTTCTGCACCACTTTATTCTTTATTTACGGTTCAATAATGGCAAAATGCAACAGCTTCTCTTCACATAACTCCCTGTGTTAGGAAGACATGTCTTAAAGGCCAGTTCCAACCATCATAATGAGCAAAGTCAAATCTGAAGTGGGTGTATAAGCCAAATAGACACCCACCAGAAATAAATGTTGGCTCTGAGGAAACCTGTCTTCAGACAAATGGCTTTGACGCTTCTGTGTACTTGCAGCACGTAATTCAAGGTGCCTGCTGTTGTAATGAGGGCTGGTAACAGTGAAGCAAAACCCCATCCCTCAGTGTATTAAATGTTTGGTGCTGTAGTGAGTGATGAACTAAGTGCATTTAGCTAGAAGACCTGTGCTACTGTCCCCTCTAATGCAAGTGTGCCTTTGAAACAGCTGCTATAAATTACATCAGGCAGAATTTGTATACTGGTGGACTTGGGTTATTTTCTAAATGTGAATTTGTTGATGTGAGTATAATGCTTTGTAATTGGGGACATCCTCTTTGGGCATGCCCTACTTATTATATAAATGAGGTGCTTCTGAGAAAGGAAATAAAGAAATGCCTGCTTCTCCTCACTTGATTAGCTCTGCAGAGAATCTGAATGCTGGAGCACGTTAATGAGAGGCTAGTACTTAAACTGTACCAGTCTAATCTGAAGGCTCACAAGCAATTGCATGTGGGTACCAGAGGCAAGAGAAACGTTAGCTTTGAATAAGAACTCACTCATTTTCATTTCTTCTCTGGTTGAAAAAAATAATGCACAAAAACCTTAGGTGGAAAAGTATAGCAACTGCTTTGAATGATTTTGTAGTTCTGTCTTGAAATGAGTGTTTTATTTGCTTTGAGTAAAAAAAAAAAAAAAAAAGAAAAAAGGAGAAGACATGCCAAGACATTTTTTGCCCTTCTTGTGTGACTTTTGCATTGTAATGTCAACTGAGAAATCCCTGCTGAAGAGGATGATTGCTATTCTTTACCAACACTTCTTTAGGAACTGTGAGTCTGAATTCCTTGATCTTTCATTAAGGCTTTGATTCCGTCAATGAAAATGACACTTCTGTTTTGTTTTTTTTTTTTTTTTTCTGCTGGGATATACCTATTTTACAGTAAGGACCAAACCAGCAAAAGGCACAGGAGCATAAGTGAGAGAAGGATTTTGGTTTTCAGAGAGAACTGACTGGCTGAATATGTTTTTCAAATTGAGATCATCAAGCAGAGTCTTTTTTCTGGTAGGAAGGATATGGAGAAGATTCAGTATTTTGCAATCATTGTTTAATTTAATTGATGTTCTAATTCTAACAGTGCAAAAGATTTAATCAGGATTGGCTTTAGTATAATTATTTAGTAAGCTTTAGTGCTGGAGGAACGAATTTAAGTGGGAATGAGACATTACTTCACTCAACTGCAAAACAGAACTCTTGAACTTGATGAAAGGTTTGACCTTCTTTCTTTTCATTAATCTCATTTTGTCCTCTGTACTTCATGTTATTTGGCCAAGAACAGTAGCAGAGGAACCACGATGCTGCATCAGAAGATGTTCCCTGCAGAAAACTGTGCTGGGAAACCACACTGGATAGATAGTTAATGTTTTTGGGAGGGTGGGAATTGAGAATCCCACGTGTCATTCTGTGTAGATTCTCCTAAATCAAAACCCATATTGTGACAAAAGTAGGGAAAATGTTCCACAGTGAGTTAGCTTGTTACGACCACCCTCTGTAGACCGACTCATGTCCATGGTGTGGAGTGTTGTGGTTTGAAGCGTTGCTGCCTCTGTGCTGTCCTTCACCGGAGATCCCTGCACCCATTGTTGGAATGGCTAAAGGGAACAGGGATTTTATTTGCGGTTTTGGTCAATATGAAAGGGGTGGGCTGGGGAGCAGCTGCTCAAAGTGCACATTGCCAACTGCTGTGCCTTGGCAGTGCAGGGCACCCCAACAGCTCACCTTGGGGGCCACAGCAAGAGAAGCAAAGGAGGCTGAAGATGTCTGAATAATTTTTTACACCACACATTTAGAGGCATTGCTGCCAGACAGGAAGATCAAGTTAGATGCCAGAAATTAAATGATTTTCTGCTTCCTGGAGGTTTTATTGAAACTTATTTTAAAAAATTTAAAAATCTGTAATATAACCACAGCCACCTTGTTTCCCCAAGGTCAAGCTGAGAACAGGTATCACACCAGGGTACCGGAAATTAAACTCCTCTTTTGTGACATTTTCTTTTCATTTTTATTTTCTTTGTAAAATATCCCATCCCAGATGGGACTTTGAGATCCACCAGGCCGCACTTTTGCAGACTAGAAGAGTGAAAAGAGAGACTGTATCTGGGAAACCAAAGGGCACGTGGCAGCCTTGCCAGGGGAAGCCTTCTTGTGAATGCGGAATAATTCCTGGGAAACTCATTTAGCTCCAGCTAAGCCATTGTTGTAGCTGAAAAAAGAGGCCAAGAGAAATAAAAATAACAGTATCTTATTGAATATTTCAGATGGAGAAGCTCACACAGGAAGCTTCCTGAAAATCTCTTTTCACTTAAAAAGCTGAAGCCAAAAATAGATCTCGGCTTTAATAATCTGAAGGAGATAAAATTGGACAGTTACTTTTGGGGTTTAATCTTTCCGATGGTATCATCAGAAGGAAGAAGCTTAGTATAACATGAGAGTTTGTCAAGTATTTTTCAAGATGTTTCACGTTTGAGAGGAAGGGAAAGGTAAGACAAAATCCCTCAGTGAACACTTCCATCATTTCCTTTGTTTGCATTCTGATGACATCTGATTACTTAACTTATAAAGATATTCAAGTGGCTGTAAGTACTTCACCAAGCCCTTGTGTGTTATAACTGCATAAACAGTTGAGCAATAAATACTGAGCAGAGCTTTTAGGGGCTGTGAGATGCTGCTCCCGCATCTGTTGGTGGATATGTCTCAGCCAAACTGAGATTTGCCTCGATGAAGTGCAAATTTTCCTTGCTTGCGCTAATGAACCTGGGAGCTGAATGACAGGTGGTTTGGGGGAAGACTGGGCTATTTTACTTCCAGGCATAACTGAGCTGCTTCAGCAGGTCAGAGAATTTCAGGAAGCAATCTGGGCAGCTAATGGTAATTGCAACTTAGCTGTCTCTTCCAGAAGTTCATTCTAAGTCTTCTCATTCAAGCACTCATTCAGAGGCTCTGTCTAAATGGGGACATCTGATTAGTTGCTGGTTTCCTTCCAAATACATGTACCTTTTCTGAAGGTGGCGTCTGCGGACGATGAGATGTCTGCTCCTTCTATTAGCACTGACTCAATTTCTGACACTCCCAGAGATCCAAATCGGGTAACTCAATGACTTTTTTCTAGAAGATTTAATGTTTAATATTATTGGTAGCGTTTCCTCTGTGGCCTCATAGACTAGATTTGGTCCTTGCTTTTCTCTAGCTCTGTTGTTGTAGCGAGTGACCCTGGGTGACAAATTACTCTCAATGCATCTTTAAATTGTGATGTGTCAGTGTATAAACAGGTACTTCCATTACAGGTCTTGAGTGTATCATCATCTGCGTTTTCTTGATTGTGTCTGAGCAAATGTTCTCGCCCTAAAGGGGTCAGCACTAAAAATAAACATTTCACAGGGTGAATTACTGCAATTCAACTGGTATATTCTATGAAGGAAATGAAAAAGAACAAAAGAAACTACACTGCTGTCCTTGGCCATTACAGGGAAGAATGAAAATCGCACACTGAGGAGAGGAACAATGAGGGAAGGCAATAATGGAACATTGCATCACAAACTGAAAATACTTCAAAATGAAATACAAATACACACTTCTATTTGTGTCTGTCATGAGCTCTATACTGGGATGCAGGAGGTCTGGGGTAAAATTTAATAGAAAATGTCTATCAGGAGAGTGGTGAAACCTCTCCTAACCTTAAATTTGTTTGTTTCTCTGGAGTTTTTTGCAGGGTTTTTTTGGGTGGTGACTTTTTTTTTCTTTGTGTTTTTTTTTGGTTGGTTGGTTGGTTGGGATTGTTTGTTTGTTTGCTTTTAAATTGACAGAAAACAAACAAAAAAAGAAATACCACATAATGGAAATGAATGTCAATAAGAGAAAATGTGGACTTCTGAGTCTGTAGCTGCCTCAACAGTATGCTCCCGGCTCTTCTCCTGGGAAGTTAGCAGACCTATACTGCATCACTTGCAGATTCTGTGTGCTTCTTAAACCATCTAATGGCATGTCAAGCATGACAAAACATTTGGACACACTTAACAGCATACCTTATTTTATTGTCATCTTCAGTTGCTGGAATAGGCACAACAAACAATAATACTTAACAGTTACAGTTCAATAGCTACGAAGGTTCTTCTCTTTCCCATGGGCTTCAGTCATACACTTAGGAAGAAAAAAAAAATCCTTTGAGTTAATTGGAAATCACTCACGTTGTGTGTCAAACCACAGAGCAAAGAAGTTTTGAAAAATCAGTGGCATGAGCGATTGTTTGCACAACTCTTTCTGGTAGTTGCAGTTAAAGAATAGATTGGTAGAAGTCAGGAAAATCAGATCTTTTACTCTTCTCTTTTCCTGGACAGGGCTAAAAACTAATGGGTGTCTTGTAGAACTACGGCAGAAGCTACAAATTAGTCATGTAAAGCCAAAGTTTAAATCTATCGAAGAAACATTAGTCACTCAGTTCTAATCAAAGTTGATTGAAATGGAGGGGAGAAGATGGAGAGAAACAGATGACCCACTTAATGTTCTTGTTAGGCAGTAGTTTCTGAAAAGAATTCCCTCCAGCTGCAGTTCAGCTAAGCACTTGTTTTTATGTCCTTTTCATCTTCAATAGTAAACCCACACCTATGTATACACTTAGGGTCTCCTGCATGCTGAACAGCTCTGCTAAATCAAAGCCTATATTAGAAGGTCTTTCAAAGTGATGCTTAGAAACCGACATGTAATGTTTCTCTGGATGGGAAAACATGAGGCACTGTTCATCAGACTTTTGTAAAATGCAGGGATCTTCTAGAAGCGGTCTTTGAGTTAAGATATTTTTGTACACACAAATTCCGTTTGTTCCTTTTAAAATGGAGAACTGCTGTTTTGTTGGGGTTTGTTTTCCTTTCTGTTTTTGGTTTGGTGTCCCCCCCATTGCATCATTCGTATTGTTTGGAGCAAATGGTTATCTCATCACTTGACACAGCTGCAGGAAGAATTGCAGCACAGGATTTGTGCTACTTCATAAAAAACCAGGAAAGAACAGCACTTTCTCTCTTTACTCATCAGCAGGTAAATAAATGTGGTTCCAAGGGAACAATATTTGCATGATACAGGGTTTTTTTCTCTAGTTCAGGAGCAAAGCTGATTTTTAATTCTCAGCCATCATCCAGAGCCTTTACACAGGTTGTTTTGAGTAGAGTGGCAAACAGGTTATTGTGTGACAAGGCCGAATCTGAAGTGCACGAGAAAAATGACCTCTGCTACCACTTACATCAATCTGCCTGTACAGAGATATTTGTGTCTATTCTGGTAAAATGCTACTGCTCAGTGATACCAAACAGGGATTTTTTTACAAAGTATTGCAGTAGCTTTTCCCCACTTCTATATTTGCATATAAAATATTCACGTTTACATTCGCTTAAAAACCAAATTTAGAATTCTTTGGGATCTTCTTCTTAAATGTTCTGTGCAGACTGCCGAATATTGTAATATTAGGATTCTTTTAGATCCAACAGCTGCCTTGGATAACATTGGCCCTACAGTGTTATTTATGTTTGTGCTCCCTACCAGGAGCAGATGGAATCTCCTTCTAGCAGCTTGGCTGCTTTTCCACATGGGAGGCCCAGAGAGTAGCTACTCATCTGCCCTGCATCCCATACCATCCTCCCACCTCTCATCCCAGAGCAGGGGTGAAACGCAGGCTTGGCTCTAATCTTGCCACTGAGGCCAGCTCAGTGAGGACTCTTTCTGTGATGCACAGTCCCTTCAGCCTGCTGTTGCTGGAGGTACAGAGATGGCTTGGAGTTTGCAGGGAACTGTCAGGTGGGTTGGTGAGAGCTAAGTGGCCAAGGCTCAGTTCAGATACGGCTTGGAAGTAGGTGGTGCACAGCACCTTTTCTCAAACAAGCTTTGGTATCACCATACTGGGTACCTCTGCACAAGCCTGAGGGAAGCAGCAGCAGCATCCCACTCTGTGCTCCAGCTTACCCGTGTAAGCACTTCCACATCCTCCTGGAAAGGTTTCAGGACTGCAGGGAGCCTGGGACTGCCATGGCAACACTGCCAGGCGAAGAAGAGCTATCTGTTTTAGTTGACTGGGGTTGAATGAAACAAGTGGAGCAACTTTCTGGGAGGGTGTTCTCTCATTTAAAGGAGGCTATATTCATGGCTGTGCCTGGGTGTACAGGTGGTTCTCCTCTTTCCCACTGTGCTTTAAGTCTGTGCAGCACCAGTGAGGCAAGACTAACTTGTTCTTGGCGTGTAAGTGTTTGAAGGCACAGACTGATACGGCACAAATACATGTAATGATTAAATAACACTGTTTCACAAGAGAAAAGTAATTCCTTGAGCTGATAACCAGTTTGAAAATAGCTTGTGTGTAGGAAATGGCTGAAACTGACAGTATAGTAAGAGTAAACAAATAGGGCTTTTATTTTCCCAACAACAGTGGGGCTCTTCAGAGCGCCATCTTAGGCCCAGTGCTATTCAACATCTTCACAAACAATTTGGATGCAGGACTGGAGGGGATACTAAGTAAATTTGCTGTTGATACAAAACTGGGTGGAGCTGTTGACTCCCTCAAAGACACAGAGGCCCTAAAGAGAGACCTCGGCAAATCAGAGGGCTGGGCAATCACCAACCCTGTGAAGTTCAACAAAGACAAGTGGGGATTCTGCACCTGGGGTGGGGCAACACTGGATGTACTGACAGAGTGGGGAATGAGAGGCTGGAGAGCAGCGCTGGGGAAAGGGACCTGGGGGTCCTGGCTGACGGCAAGTTGAATGTGAGTCAGCAGTGCCCTGGCAGCCAGGAGGGCCAACCCCGTCCTGGGGGGCATCAGGCACAGCATCGCCAGCCGGGCAAGGGAGGGGATTGTCCCGCTCTGCTCTGCACTGGGGCGGCCTCACCTCGAGTCCTGGGGGCAGTTTTGGGTTCCACAATATAAGAAAGACATTGAGCTATTAGAGAGTGTCCAAAGGAGGGCAACAAAGATGGTGAAGGCTCTGGAGGGGAAGACAGATGAAGAGTGGCTGAGGACATTCGGCTTGCCCTCCTCACTGGAGGAGACCAAGGGGAGACTTGTTGCATCCTACAGCTGTCTAATGAGGGGAAGAGGAAGGGCAGACACTGATCTCTTCCCTGTGGTGACCAGTGACAGAACCTGAGGGAATGGCCTGAAGTTGTGTCAGGGAAGATTTAGGTTGGATATTAGGAAAAGGTTTTTCACCAGGAGGGTGGTTGGGCACTGGAACAGGCTCCCCAGGGAAGTGGTCACAGCAGCAGCCTGACAGAGCTCAAGAAGCATTTGCACAACACTCTCAGGCACATGGTATGACTCCTGGGGATTGTCCTGTGCAGGGCCAGGAGTTGCACTATGATCCTTGTGGGTCCCTTCCAACTCAGGGTATTCTGTGATTCTAAGATAAAAATTTACCTTAAAATTTATCAGAAAATGATTAAAAGGTTCTTTCTCTCTTTTTTCTTTTTGTTTTTTTTCTTTTTTTTTCTCTTTTCTTTTCCCATGTAATTCAAAGCCTCACCTCAAAACAGTGGGATAACACATTCACACTGCAAAGCTCTTGGTGGTTTATGTTTTTTGGGTTTTTTTGTATTCAGCATCCACGAAAGGGAGCTGTTCCCTGAAACCCAGCAGTGGCTTGTTACATGAGAAATCATGTCTTCCTCTGTTCATGATTATTTATTGATTAAAATACAATGTACTGAATTGCAAATTACTTCTTGGACAGCTTGAATACCAGATCATTCTTTTATGGCCTTAAAACACAGCAATACATTGGAAACAGAATGTTCTGAGTACATCTACCTATCCTCACCTTCCATTTGTAAATTATAAAGCAGTTGGTTTTGATAATAGTAGACTGTGTTTGTCTTAGTAGGGCAAAACCTTTACCGCTAAAAGTAAACAGGACATTTAGACTGAATTTTAATTAAATGAGGCTTTTTCTCCTAATTGGGAAAGCCTTTCAGCAACAGCTTGAAAACATACAAGGAAAGCTTTCTTAATGTTCTTATTATCTATTCAAGTCTCAAAGGAGTTTTTCCATATTGTTATCCAGGGTTTATGTGAAGCACAGGCACTTTCAGTCTCTTACTACACTTCTGATGTTTTAATTCAGATGCCTCTAATTAAATGATTTTAAGATTCCTTTTCAGCCTGTTAGAAATAATATATATGTTGTCACCATAATGGATTAGGGTATTTTAAAGCTGAAGTGACATGTATCCATTTGGCACACTTTATGACTAGCAAGTATTTTTTCTAGGGTTCAAGAAATATGGCCTGATGATTTAGAGGACCAGACACAGTAAAATAGGCCCTGTGTGTGTAAACGACTTTATGACCAGCCGTGGTTTAGGAATTTATTACAAGTATTTTCAACAACCTGATTTAAAGCACATGTGAGTGAATGTTGATGAAACACTAAGTAATGGTTTAACAGAGCACAAGTGCATCATTCTATACTAATGATCTGCATTAATGAATGGTTGATAAACACATTTAAATGGTGGTGGCCCTGAACCGTTAATAGTAAAGATAGTAATAAATCTGTACCAAACAATGCATCTGTTTTCATCATTCAAGTGACCCTGCTTACAAAACTCTCCCACTGTAAATGTTTTTTTTTCCCACCAATAAGCTAAATGTAAATTTACTTGGATATTAAAATCCATCCACGCTGTATTTTCACATAACCATGTGAACATGACCATCCTCATAGATCCTTATTCTCCGCTGATTCCTACTGGCCCTGCACTCTCACACCCAGGCTAAGTGTTGAGGAATGCATTTAGTGCAGGGAGCTCAGTGTGCAAGCTGCAGTTTGGGCTCTGGGATCTTCCACTACCTATTGAATGATCATGAGGACCCATTTCCTTGACCATGTTGATGGTTGAAATGGAAGGGGAACCAGAAACAAAAGTGACTTGGTGAAGATCACACAGCTACACGTGGCAGAGGTGGAAACTCGGCCCATCTCTGTTGATTCCCTTTTCAATGTGTTTATACTCTAGACATTAAAATCTTTTTGGGCGTTGTGGGAATCTCTCTGCATGTAGCTGAAGGCTACCAACAACAGGAGTGTGCAAAAGCTGAGAAAAACAACCTTCAGAAATCTTTCTCAAGTCCTGTGGGACATGGGCTGTAAGACCAAGCTCTCTCCATAGACTGTTATTAGATCCTTTTGAAATGCCTGAGCATACATCTGTATTTTGTTGTTATTTTACAAAATTACTCTTCAGTTAAATTATTAATTTCACCCAGGTTAGTACAGTCTATAAAATGTACTCTTTTCTTTATAGTATCTCTCTTGATGGAAAAAATAAAAAGGCAATTTATTATGCATGACATTTGCCTCAACTTCTCCTCTGTACTCATTTCACCATATGGAAATTTTATCAAGAAAATGAGCCATACACCACCTATGTTAATCCTGTGTAAATCTGGAGAAGCTCCATTCAGGTTCACTGCAGGCTTAAAATGCTGCAGCTGATAGCAGGATGTGTCCCATGGCTCCCTTTTTGTAATGATATTCTAAACTTATCATATAAATTCACAGTTTTATGTGCTAGAAGTAGGCATTTATATACAATGATGTTGCACTGCCTTGACTATTCTGAACTGAAAAAATAAAGACTTATTTATCCAGAAATACCTGGCAGAGGATGGTAAAGATTTATATTGTATAAATTTGAAGAATTTGTCGTTATTTTGGTTGGTTAAGACTACTGGGGAAACAATCTTTTTAGATTTTTTAAAGGACTTGTGTTAGAGACGATATAGGTAAGCAAATAATATTTTAGCTCACTAATGTCAGCAGAGTGTATTATTTATTTATTGCCTGTAACTATTGTGCCTGTAACTAAAGCTGCGTGGGAAATTAGTGAAAGAAAATTTTCAGTGAATATTCTGTGCTGAATAATCTGAGAGTGTGAATCACAGTGTATCACTGATATTATATTTTGAGGAAGATTGTGTGCATTGGTTACCATAAAATATCTCTTCAGAGACAGGAGGCAGTGAGGTGAAACCATCTGCTGTGTATATGTGTATGTGTATACACATACACATATATGTTTATAAAAATAAAATCTCCTTTGACTTTTCAGAAGTTCAGTTTAATTCAGTAGAACCATTTCTAGTGAAATGGAATTTTTTTGGTCTGGGATTGCAGACTGATTCAGTGAGTTATCAGGATGACTAACAGCATCTCCTGATTCAGATACATCTGTGGTGAACTTTCACTGGGATAACCCCATTATAGAATCACAGAGTCCTGCCTCTCATGAAGATAAGCATGCAAGAGAAGAGACCCAAAGGGAAAAGAGTAATTTTCTATTTCTTTTTTAAAAGTACATAAATAATTAGTTTAAATTATAAAAATACACATATTATTTAAAAATATAAATAGTAGTTAGTAATGTGTTAATTTTTTTACTTTCCCCACATTGTCTTCCCCTGTTTCCCTCATTTGGTTTGGTGTGTGTCAACATGAGCACTGCTTGTCAGCACCAGATTTCTAAAATGAATTAGCAAGTGCTTTCTCATGACACTGATTTTGTCTGGGTTAAAATCTCTCTCATCCTTGTTAGTGGTCTGGGGGAGCTGCTGCTTCACTTTTCTGACCCCCTTCCCTCCCTTCTAGGATAAGTTAAGAAACCCATTCTTTGTCCCCCATACTTGTGAGGTAAACAGACCAGCAGATGAGCTGGCTTTCAACTTTCTGTTTTCCCTCAGCCTCGGTAAAACCACAGAGAGAGGATAAAAAAGAGACATCTAATTTTCTTTGGAAGGAATCACGTTATTGTTCTACTTGTTTATTCAAGTCTGGCTTCATGTAACTGTAAAGGCTGCTTTTTTTGCCTTTTTTCCCTTTTTTTTTTCAGTAACTTTTGTTTCACTGTTACAGAAATGACATGGTGTGTTTGCCAGAAAGCCCTTCAAAAACTTTGATTTAAATAAGCTGTAATGCTGCATCAGAAGCTCTCACTGAAGTCTGAAATGGTTTTACCCACCCTTTTCTGTGCCCCTGTCATAGTTTTCTTGCTTTGTCCTTCTCTAGCCACTGTTGCTTTTAATTCTTTTCTCTGTTTTTTCCCCCTTATTTTGAAAATGCTGAGCAGAGTTAAGTACAAACCCAGACACTTCTCATTCAAGGTCCTTAGGACTGTTCTTGGTGCAGGCACGCTGATATTTAACAGGGATGACTTGCCTCCTCCTCTTTCTTTCCTATCTCAGTTGAGCAAGAACTAAGGAAAGATTTATTTTAGCAGTGTGATCCTGTGTCTAGGAGAAAACATTTGCTCAAATGTGTTTTCAGAAGCTAAATACATGTGCAAGTGCATTCCAATTATCTGATTCCCTCTTGATCCTAATGAACTAAGAGAAGCTTTATCCTGACAGACAGTGCTTGACTGCCTGCTGCTCTTTCCAAATTGTTACTCTGTCTTACCTGCTACAGCTGCCTTCAGGCTGTCTGTGAAAGTTCAGAGACTTTAATTGTTTGGGTCATATATTAGCCTTTGGTTTACCAAAGAGGCTAAGTATTCTGAAAATTTCCATGGCACGTCTGCCGACTTTAATAATCTGTTATTAAATCCGTAAGGATTTCAGATACTCCGTGCTTTACCTTAGTTTTTCTGTGCTAATAAGAGCAAAAAGTCAATCCCGTGATGACTTTGCAATGAAAATTGGAGTGAATAATGTGTTGGTAAGGCAGAAGTCAGGACTGCTGCCAGAGGGAAAAATAACACCTAATTTTTGAGACAATGTGACTGAGTAACTAGAAAGATGCTTTGGGGTAAGGAAGGCTGGCTGTGTCTCCCTGGATATGCCCTACAGTACCAGCTGTCCAAACTTTGAAGGCTAAACTGTAAGCATCTTTCACCAAGCACTAAAAACCCTGGAGCCATTGGACATTAAAGTCTTGACCTATCTGAATTAAGGTTTGTTCTCAACTTACAGAAAATAGCTTCACTCTTTGGTTAAAATATAGATAGAACAACGAATTAAGAACATCCTAACATATAATTACTCGTTTTTTTCATTTTAAGGTGAGTGAAGTGTAATCCTTCTAAAAAAGAGCTTCAAGTCAAATTGATTTAATTCTCTAGGGCATAAAGAGCTGCAGCAGTGATCTGCCACTGGGGAGCCATAGCTTGGTATCAGATATTTTTTGAGGGTTTTTGTTTGTTCTGCTGCTGCTCTGTTCAGAAACCTTTTGGCAGGTTGCTTTCCTCCAGGTCTGTGCTTGAATTCCACAGCAAATGTCTTGTTTGTGATGCCCTCTCTGGCTAGGAAGAGGACCTAGGGACAACAGAGGTCGACCTGGGATACAGACAGCAGTGATGATACACCACTCTGATATTTTTAAGTAGTACTGGCAGCAAGTTTGCAACTGGAAATTTTCCATCCTGAGAAGAACGCCCAACGTGCCAAAAGCTTCCAAACAGACCCCTCCTGCTAGCATTTAGGCTAATGAGTTTTTCACTGTGAGCATATCAGAGACAAACACCTGTGGCAAACACATGTGTGAAGAGATCAAAAAGCATCTTGTTTGGGTTTTTCAGTGCTTGAACTTTTGCCAGCATCAGCTGTAGCGAGCAATCAAAGGGCTGTTATGTAGTTGTACTGGGATTTTTCAGACCAAATGAGATCAACGGTCCAGAATCCACAATTCTGCTTAACAGGTTAATTTACAATTAAGAGAATGTCCAAGGGAATCCACCTTTGCTGTATAAATATTGATTATTGGTAATATTTTTGCCTCTCTCCTAACTCAAGACACCTTATTTCATTGTCTCACAGACTCCCTTTCTGTCTTCCAGAGTTTTGAGTCTTGTGCAATATTTAGGAAAATGGATTTCTGTGGCTTTAACATTTTCTTACTGGGAGTGAAAAAAAGCAGATGGTGTGATTGTTTGTCAAAGAGCAAAATCGTCCTGCACAAAAGTAAACTGGATCTTAAATCCAACAGTAATAACATATTCTCTATGTATTTATAATGGACGTTTTATCAATTAAAAAGATTTCTACTCATTACCTGGAAAGGTAAACACTGAATATACCCTGCCTCTTTCCTTCTGTTTGTTCTAAGATGTTCCTCACAGAAAGACTTGGACCAACCTGAGCTTCACAAGAAGGGAGACAATTCAATCAGGAGATCCAGTTTGTCCACAAATGTGGGGATATATTTTCAAAATAATTCAACTGTCTGAGTGTTCTTGGGGCTACATCTGCCTGAAAATTACCTGTAGCTAGATGGGTAGATGTATAGCTCCAGATTTGGCACAAAAGATTGTAAAATGCTTTTTAAATGCAAAATTTGTTATGAAATTAACAGAAGCATCATCAGTCATTATGACGAATGCTGAACAATGTGCTTTGAAAAGTTAATCTTTCTTACTGAAATGATTAATCTAGAGGAACATGTAGCTTGTCATATTGGATTAGACTCATTTCTCCATTTGGTTTAGTGTCTTGTGTCAAAGCATGTCATCCGACACTATAGACCTGTTGTGCCTGGCCTCATCTCACTAAACGAGTTTATTGAACACCCTCAAGTGTGAAGGCGTCTCAAATGCTTTTGGAGCCCGCTCCGTCTTTGAGAGGACTACAGAGTTGTCTTCGCCTGTGCTACTTCATGACCATTGTTACACTGGCTGCCTGTAAGCATTCACCCTGCAGAAATCCACCAGCAACTTCCCTTGATGTAACTTCCACGCCTCGATTGAGTCCTGCCCACTGAGCACATGCCCCTTCAGACAGGACAGGATGTGCGTGTCTGGGCCGACTGGGATACATGGAGATGCCTGTGCTTGGGAGGGGATGCTGCACAGCCAGGCATGCAATCCATCCTGCGTCCAAGGCTGGCCTGAGTGACAGTCCCAGCCTTCTTTACAGGGTCCACCACGACAACAGCTCCTACTGTGGATATTTGTATAACTTTGGCAGAGTAAAAACCCCTAAAGGTAATTATTGATGTCCCGTACAGCCTTGTACTCCCCTAGAGGTAATGGAAAGTGCTGTCAGCACCAAGCAGATACATCCAGCTCTGAAGGCTATCTAAACCAAAATCCCACAGGTTTATATAAAATTTTTCTTTCTTCCCTTGTGCAAATGTAGACTGTTGCTTCCTAGCTTTTCCTTATTGAAGGGGAACACTTCTATTTCATTGTAACCCTGGTGCTCTGCTGTGTGGAGAGGTGCTTGTGGCTGCTGGTGGCTCACACAGCAGCCCCTCTGGGCTTTGTCCTGCTTGTTGCTAGACTTCAACATGGCTGCTTGCTATTTCAGGCTTGTGGCCCAAAGTTTTGGTCTTAAATGATGCCCTGGATCTACATAATGTGAAAAGTACCAATGGCTGAGCACAATCTGTTAGGAGAGGAACAGAAAATATAAGTGTGGCAGGGAGAAATGAATGGCTGTGCAAGGAAAAACATTCTGAGCTTTGGGTGGAGGGTGGACTTAGTTCTTCTTTGTGGTGACCTGATTTTTGTTCTCTTTTTTTCTGTAGTATTTATAAACATGACATGTTATTGGGAGATGATGCACCTAGTTCTGAGAAGTGCTGAATGCAATTCATAAACTTCTGAGAAGCCCTGACCAGCCAAGCTTCTACTTCTTGCCAGCACTTTTGCTTGTCATTTGTCCCAGAAACAGGGCTCTGTTACAATTAAATGAAAATACGTTTGTGGGAAAGGACGTGGATGTTAGGGTTGGTTTTTTGCCACAAACTTTTGATGCACATGTGTTCTGGAGGGGGTGGGGAAATTAATAGAGCCTTGTATTTTTCTGCTGGGATGTGTTTGCCTCCCAACAGTTTTATTTCCAGTGGTTAATTCCCCAGTATTTTTCAGGATAATGTGAAACAGATAAGCTCATGCATAGTGTAAGAAAATGAAAGTAATTCCAAAATATCTGGCAGAGACATTTTAATCCTAATTAAAACTGAAGGAGGAAAGAGAAGGAATTAAATGCATTTTATAGTCTTGACTTATTCCCCATCAAGGTGATTTTTTCCATTCTAGAATGCCCCTGCATAATTTCTAATCAGCCTTTCAGCCTTCACCATGAGTGACAGGGCAAGGAGGAGAACGTCTGCCAGAGTCTTGGGAGAATTTACTTAAGGTTCTCCTGAGCTGTGGAAGGGATTTGTCATTGTCAATATCAGCAATGCAGCTGATCAGCACCCTGGTCAGCCTTGTCATCAGAAGAGGAAATAGAGTACGTGTATGCGACAGATAAAGAGAGAGAGAGAGAAATTGCTTCACAGAAAAATTGTACTCGTTCTAGCCATCTGTGTCTCTGTGTATTCTAGCTGTTGCTCCACTAATTCTTGGGGAAATAAAAGTAAGATTCAATTTACTCTCTAATTTACTTCACTGAGCACTTGGGAGATGAACCTGTGAGGGGGAGAGTGCTGGCCTGGGGAGAAAGGAATGCAGTGCTCATTCCCAGGCTATCCTCTTTTATACACTGAAATTTTGTCAGTTAATTTCAGGAGACCCCAAAGAAACTGTGATAAGTGAGCCTCTCGTGTTAAGAGGTTTGGGATCTGCAAAGCATCCAGGATTCCAAGGGCTTATCTGAGCTTATCAGCAGTAGCTGACACTCTTTGATCTGCCAATTGAGTCAGGAATCTCTTTGAAACAGGTGTCTGTGTAAGGTTTTCCATTGCATTATGATTCTGGTCAGCTTCAGGCTCCCACTGCACTTCCAATTTGATCTAAAAATACTTTTGCTGACATGGGCTATAAAACACTCAGTTGTAGGTGAGGTGGTACTGTCTTCCCTAATTGCAAGATTCAGTTATTAGTAATTTCAAAGGTCGAGAGATACATCTCTGATAAAACAATTCACCAACGTATTTGAGCTCTTCTGACACAAAGCAGGGGGTTTTCCTTCCAGATCACAGATAAATGCAGGAGGTGTTTTCTGTAAGAAGGAGATTTCTTTTGCTGAAGCCTGACGTGCCTCAGACCCTCTATTATTGCGTTCTTTTTCTTGCTGGAGCAAAAGAGCCTCTGCATGTTAGGGAATCATGGTCAGCCTGTACAGCAAATCCCTCCCAGGCTGTTCCTACAGTCAAAAGGGTATGGCTAAAGCCAATGTGCAGACAGAGTTCCTCTTGGTTGATTCAGCTTCCTTTGACACCATTAGCTGGCTCCAAATGGCTGAATTTTAAGTTTATTAAAGGCATGGCACAAGAGGATAGACAGAATATTAGTAGACACACTTAATTTGCTGAGTTTGGGCTCATGTCCTCCTCTCATGTCCTTGGAGTCCCGAAATTGGGGACAGAAGGTATCAGCTGCATATTATCTCTTCATATACTCATCATTCTGCGTTTAGATACTGCTTCTTTGGGTTCTGTGCTTGGCATATGGGAAATCATAACACTGTAAAGCCTTCTTGTTAGCTTGGAGAATTTTCAAGGACTAGGATTTAAGTTGGATCTCTAGATTACAAAATTTTAGTAAGAGAACAGGCTATCAGATAACCACCATGTTTTTATTTCTTTTATTGCTGATTTTAATCACGAACCAGCTGTACTCTTTACTACATCACAGGGTCTACAAATGTTCTTGAATCTTTTGGAAAATAGTAACAAAAGCTGCTCTGAAGTTCTTGACTTTAATTTCATTGGCATATCCATCATAAGAGGCTATTAAGGAAATTAAGCAGTGATAGAGTGTGAACTAAATTTGTATGAAGCACTAGAAAAATTCTGATGTGCAAAATTGTTTGAATAAATGGCTGGTTTCCAACATCACCAAAATTCTGTAGCTAGTATCTAAAGCCCAAACAAAATTGCTACAGCTGATGGTGGATAGGGGAGAGGGAGGGAATTTTTGCTTTTTTTTAAAAAGAAGGAATTTTCAATTTTTCAGACTTAAAATGTTAATTGGAAACAATTTGCTCTCATGACATTCTAATGAAATCTAGTTCTTCATTGTGCTTGCCTATCAAGCACTGCATCAATCTAGGTTTCTAGATGTTATGACTCCAAGACAACCTGGAAGATGAATTTTCCACAGATACAGTGTCGGTTCTCTTTCAGAAGGGAAGCAATGGCTCTTGAGGCAGAATATTTCAAACAGTTTAATCTTACACTTAAGAAAGATAGTGCTGGTCACTCTCTCCTGGGTTTGGCTGGGATAGAGTTCATTTTCTTCCTAGTAGCTGGTACAGTGCTGTGTTTTGGAGTCAGTATGAGAATAATGTTGATAACACACTGATGTTTTAGTTGTTGCTAAGCAGTGTTCATTCTAGGTCAGGGACTTCTCTCAGCTTCTCCTGTCCTGCCAGTGAGAAGGCTGGATGGGCACAAGAAATTGGGAGGGGACACAGCCAGGACAACAGACCCAAACTGGCCAAAGGGATATTCCATATAATATGACATCATGGCCAGTATAATAAACTGGGGAGAAAGTGTGCTGGAAGCCACCGCTTGGGAACTGGTTGGGTACCAGTTGGCAAGTGGTGAGGAATTACACTGTGCTTCAATTGTTTTGTATATTCTACCTCTTTTACCATTATTATTATTATTATTATCATTATTATTATTTTCTTTCCTTTCTGTCCCATTAAACTGTCTTTATCTCAACCCATAAGTTTTCTCACTTTTACTCTTCCGATTCTCTCCCTCATCCTGTTGGGAGTGCGTGGGGGGAGCGGGCGAGCGGCTATGAGGTGCTTAGTTGCCAGCTGGGGTTAAATCAAGGCACTTTCTCTGACTGAGACTTTTATAGAGCACTTTCCACTAGAAATATTTTTAGATCAAATCGACAGTGCAAATTGGGTGAGGAAATTTGAATGAAAAACTCACTTCTAAACTGTTACTCATCATTTGGAAAACAGGCCCACAAGGGAAACCAGGCATAGGGATAAGCTAAGCCTTAACCATGAAGAATTTAGAGAAATAATGAAGCTGAATGTGGAAATAACTAATCCTTCCCTAAATTTTAAGTTTTGGCCAGCTTCCGTTGAAAACGACACAGCTAATAAAATTCCCCCACTAGGGTATTCTCATTTCTTTGCCTTTTTGTTGTTGTCTGTTTACTTGTTTGGGTTTTGTCCTGTTTTGCCAACCAGATCTCAACAGCTGTGTGAAAAGACAGGTTATAACAAGTGAAAGTAAGTCTTGAAAAACAATTTTGCTGGAAAAATAACTGGACCTTCTCACACGTATTTCTGGATTCTACATTGCTTTTATCTTGGGGGAGGAAACACAGAGAAACTCTTGGTCAGCCGGCCCAAACCATTGCTGCTAGACATCAGAATTTATTGCTGAAGAGAATTCCTGTTAATTGATTCCCAGTGCAGATTCCCATACTACTGTATTTGGCTCCTGCTCAGAAAGGAAAATAATATCTAGGCAACAAAATGTTTTGCACTGTTTACCTCAAACTTAAAAACAACTCAACAAGTAGCTTGAAGGCCGAAACCAATTGTGAGAAATCTTATCCGATAAACACTTAACAAAGACAAGAGCTATGAAAAATAGGGTCAAATAGAAGATGTCTTCTGCTATCCATAGGTGTAACATCCTGGGGGTGACTCAATACATGCAGAATTTTTCTATATAAAGAAGCACAGTGGCTACATGGATGAGTGGAAGATGGTTTCTCCCCTCCTCACTGAAGTTCAAATTACTTAGTTGGTTTTTTTATTTTCCTAAACTCCTGGATGCCTCAGATCTCTCCCTCAGAGCATCATATACACAGTGATTTGATTGTCTGCCAGGAAACTGGTGAGAAGCTAATTTACTGAAAGTAAAATAAACAGCAATTGCAAAAGAACAGCACACCTCCAAGTGTGGTCAAGGGCCCTGTCACACTTGTGGATTTTCTCTGTCATGATTGTAAGCATGCTCCACACCTGAGCAGATGGCAAAGAGGGTCTGGTGCTACTGTCTGCTTGCCATCATGGTTGCAAAGATATTACTTTGGTGCACTTTTTGCTGGCCAATATTGTTTTTTTTCTAAGCAATATAGCTTTTGAGTGCCCCACAGGATGAACCTTAAACTGCATAAATCTGCAGTGGGGTTTAATCTTGGAAAGCCTAGTTAATGTTTTCTCCCCTTCACATTTGGCATCACAAATCAAGAGTCACTGAAAATAACTTATATGCAGGAATATTTGGATTTTTTTTTTTTATACCCAACTTCACGTTTACCTCTGGGTCATATTTGCCTCATTGTCACTTCATTTTTCTTGCAGTCATGGAATATTGGATATTGTTGATGTTGATCCTTCCTGACTTTAAACGGTTGGTTTTAACCAACCTGCATCCTCCCCAAGGCAAGTCATCCTGTTCCAAGGTGAGCAGCTCAGATGGTTTGCCTTCTGAAGGGCTTGGCTCCATCACTGGCCTTTGACTACAGAAGGAGCGAAGCAACTTAATGATCAGGCTATGCTGGATGCCTACGCTCTTGGTTGGGAGGGACAAATTCTACCTCTCTAGGAGAAAGGCAATTTTCATGAATGGAAAACACAGGTGATTCCACAGCTTTAACTCAAGAAGAAGGTGACAAATTATCTTCTGTGGATGATTCTTTTGTCTATATGTGTGGTTAGATTTGATGAGTGCAGCTCCTCATGCACTTCTCACAGGAACAGAGCATTTCCCAGGGAAGGGAAAGGTCACCTTCTTCAAGCTGCAACTATAAATAACCAGTGTGGAGTCCAGTAATTCATAACTAAATCATGTCTGACAGAACTGAAAAGTCTGCTCTGTTGTCAGTGCAAATATCAGAGCTGCAGTTATTAACCTATGAATGCAAAACCGCTCTGGAAAGCCCACTTAAAATTAAGGCAGATGATAACGGATTTATGCTTTTTCTCGGAGCTGAAGAGAATAACAACTTACAAATATATACACTTCTAATTAAGAAATCATCTCTCTGTGTCAGGAGTTGGTGTCGATATTTTTAATTCCTTTGCTTCTGCTTTTCACATTTAAATGGCCAAGTTTCAGGTGGCACAATCATGACTCCACGAAGCAGGGCAGCACCGTGTTAGAAATCCCCAAGCTGCCTCCAAGGTGGTGAGCGGTGTCCATGTGGCACAGTGTGACGCCGTGAAACCAGGCTGGCACAGGTCCCCAAAGTCGTGTACTTGCATTACCTGTTCCACACCTGGAAGGAGCCCCTCTGGTGCCAGCACAGGAATCTTGGCACCAGGCTGCATTGCTTGCTGTGCTTCCCATTCCACAGTTCGTGCAAGGCTGGTGAGCTGCCTGTATCTCATAGCACTGCACGTGGTCCTGACCTGGGTGACTACTGCAGCTGGAGGCACGGACTGAAGTACAAGAACAATGATTTACTATTGAAGTTTAATCCTTGGTGAGCTGGATTCACAGAGCTACACGTGTGACTCTGTGAATAATGATAAAGCTGGCTGCCACATGAACGTATTACAGGGCCTGCTAAATATAGACACCCCATTAAAGTTCTATCTATGGTTTCCCTTAGGATCTGCTTAGAGATGAATTTTATCCTGAAGACACTCACTCCCCAAAATTACGTTAAAAAAAAAAAAAAAAAAAAAAATCAAAGCATGCAATTTGTTTACATGCTTTGCATTCCTAAAAGGATGTAAAATTCACTGAATGGTGCTTCTGCTGTGTATAGCCACATAGAGACACACGAGAAGAAACTTACTGAAAAAGAGAAGATAGCAAAATTTCAGTCATGTATTAAAAGGTCTATATACTGGCCTAATTTGATTAAAACAGAATCCAAATGGATGATTTTTAAATTTTTTTTTTTAATAAGGTAGGTGTTACTTTCCTTGTCCAAGTTTCTCTAGGAAACAAAACCCTCAACTTTCAAAATGGTGAAGAAGAGAAATCAAGGTTAAACCAACTCCTTCATTTTGTAGCACAAAATTTCCATCACTTCCTTTAGTGCATCAGCACTGCAGCTATAAAAGAAAGCAAGCATACAGTACACTTGGCACAGCTCACAAGAAGTAATTCCTAGCAAATAAGATCATTTTGCAGTAGCGTCTTAATTAGGTTTTTCAAGCCAGAAGAGGAGTTCTCCAAACCTCCTTTCCCTCCACCCCTTGTCTGTGGAAGCAGCACAGTAGAGAGGAACCACTCAGTAGTCTGGGTTTAACTTCAGGCTCAGTGCTGGAGCCTTTTGCATATGGATGCATCATTTATCAGTAACTTCAACATTAGAAAGACATGAAGGCTCCCTGTAACTTGTGCCTTTTTGTCAAAGTTAATGTCATACTATTACTCGTGTCCTATGAAAGTGCATGGAGTAGGGCAGGCTCTTTCTACTGCTTTACAGAAGAGGCACAAAGTGTGAGCAGACACAACAAACACTTCATTTTGATGCTACATTTATTCATTTCCAGATCCATGGACAGAATTTAGCTGAGAGTCAGATTTAATTACCTCTGACAGTGAACCCCGTATCCAGACCTTAAGGCATTTGCTATTCCTGGCGGAGGGCTGAGGGTCTCACTGAAAGCACTGTTTTGGAAAAGGATATTTTTCACAGTCCCAGGAGCTCCAAGGTAATCCTTAGAATTTTGAGCAGTTAATTTTGTTTCTACTTTGGAGGCCAACAGACTGAATTCATGTCAGACAGTGGTGAAGGGAAATATCCATCTGGGAAGTGAAATGAAGGACACTGTGAGCACAAGCAAGTAAAGCAGGATTCAAAAATTGGAGGAAAAGAAAAGAGAGAAAAAGCATGGATATTCTTCTTCCTCTATCCTCCCCTCGATCCTGGGAGTCCTTCAGTGCTGCCTCGCAGGGAACCTGTGTAACACCTGACCAGGGAGTCAAAGGATGACCCTGTGAGAGATGTTTCATCTAAGTGCAAAGTTAGGCACAAAACTTGGGAGGGAATGATGCCATTTTTACCAAGAATATTGCTAAGGCCAGGGAATTGGAGGCTTCACTGCTTCACTAAACTGTACCCAAGGGACAGGGGCAGCGTTTGCCTCCCGTCCTTTCTTCTGCCCATTGTTCTGCTATGCAAGATATGCCTGCAACAGCAGAGAGGTGACAAGGTGCAAGTATGCTTTTCCTCCAGACATCATATGGTGGGAGATTAGAGAGGCTTCAGCTTCTTGGTTTGTCCAAAATAAGGTAAAAATAATCAATAACAAACTAAAGACTGTTATTTTATTAATCAGGAAAAAAGCATTGGTAATCCTTAAGTTTTTGATGCTGGATATACTCAATGAGAAACTGGGTGATTTTTTTAACTTTCAGATGAAAAAATAGTTGTGCACTCACACAATTATTCTAATTATTAAGAATAATTACTCACTCCATTGTCTCAATTATTTCCATTATTCTCATGAAATACTTCTTACAAATCTGTCTAGCATTCCTGACTCCATTCTGCCAGTCAAGGTGACACAGGTGCAGATGATCTTGCCTTGGGTCAAGAGAAAGCACAAAATTATCTTACTTCACACTTTATTTTCTGTTTCATTTTTCTATTAATTGTTGGTTTGGAGAAGTACATTCTCATATTTTTGGAAAGCAAATCTCTATGAGGCCTGTTCAAGCTAGGAGAGAGAGTGTGACCACACGTGTTTTCCAATGTATGTTTTGGCTCCCATCAGTGCGCTCTGACAGAGCTGCACATCTGAGATATTCTCAGGGGTCTGTTAAAATGTTTCTCTGTAATGCCATTGTCACAGGGCAGCAAAACTCTGCTTTTATGGGTTGGTTGGTCAGAGTCTTGTAGCTCCATCCCTGTGAACTGAACTCAGACTTAACTGCTGTACTCTACTGATACTTCCACTTTGATCTTCTATTCCATACTCAGCGCAGCTACTGAAGTGAATACAAAACCTCAGCATGAAAAATGGTTTCAGTGCGAAAACTGAGTTCTTCATTTAGAGTTTAAAAATGCAGGCTCTCATATCTGCCTCCTGAGGAAAGGGGATGGAAAAAGGGGAGTGAGAGAAAAGGGGAAAAAAAGGAAAACAAATTTTTATTTTGCAAATGCGGTACTGTTGGCTAAGTCCACTGGGCTACCAATGTTGTTAGCTGGAATGCATGGGATTTGAAAGTAGTTGGAAAACAAACAGTGTAGGTTTGTATGGGGCCACTGCGGAATATAAGCAAGCAGCAATATACCGTTTTGAGGAATGAAAAATATTTAGGAATTGGAAGTTATTGTCATCCAATATTTGTCTGCCATCACCTATCCAAGGCATGGTACACATCAGGGAGTCAGCAGTGGGCATCACGGTTCTGCTGTCTCCTCTGCTGTTTCCACATATAAGAAAAGTAACTTTACTTTTCATCTTTAGACGTAAAAGGGGACTTTTAGAGTACTTTAAAATTGTTTTCTAAGAGTAGCAGAGAGCAAACAAGAGGCAGGAGTTTTATATTTTCAATTTTTGCAACCTTCATGCTAAAACAGAGCCATGTTTGCCTTACTTTGGCTTTTGTTTTCCACAAGCAGCTCTATGCAAGCTACCCAGAGTCTGTGTGCAGTCAGCTTGGCTGAGCCATCTGCATTCTGGGTTGGGTTCTTACTGACTGTACAGCTACGTAAAATGCATTTAATAGCATCAAGAAAGGAATGTGCAAGTTATTCTCTTGTGTTCCTATGAAAGAAACCAGTGTAGTTACCTCTTTTTCCTCACCAAATTTCCTGATCACAGCCCTGTCGTGAACCCTTTTTTTTTTTTGGTCACTTGCTTTCTGCAACAATGATGGGCTGACTTTCTCTTGAAACGTCTCGTTTCCAACAGATTGCCTGTGAATCCTGAAGTTTTTCCCCACCAGTTCCATCTGTCATATTACTTTGGCTCCTGTAGGGGTTGAAAGCAAGCACACAACCTGGAAAGTGAACCCAGACATTCCAAGCATTGAATCCAGCCAGACAATGAAACTTACTTGGGTTTTTTGATAAACAATTATTCAAAATGCTAAAATATCCAGAGAGTTTGTTTCAGTCTGCCTTGCTCATTTCCAGTTCTTATGAGTCCAAAGAAGGCAGTCAGATTTCGTGTCAACTGGCTGTGTCATTAATAACTATCACCAGCATCTCTCCACAGATGTGTGTGTTGTTTCTATCCTTATGGACTAATATTTACACATATAATATATACGTTATCTGCTGTTCATAATGGATCATTTTGTTCTTCTTGCCAGATTGAAATTGAGCAGGAACTTACAAAATCTCATGAGTTTCCAGTGCACTTCATTTAAGCTGCAGAGCAACAGAAATCCTACGTGGTAAGAATTAATGCAAAATAGGCAAAAATTAGGGAAAAGTTTACGATAAACAGATCACTTCACCAAGTAACTCTAGACCTGGGAACATATCTGCTATCAGCTGAGCTGCCTCATGAAAGACAGTGATCTTAATCCTTTATTAACAATGAATTTATTAAAAAATGCTAAAGTTTGCTTAAGGGAAACAAATAATGGTGAGATGCCTGTCTCATCTTTGCTTAAGATTGTGTTATTTTATAGAGGAGAATGAACTTTTTGAAATGTTGCTTTCTTCAGAATTTAATAAAGTTTTTTAAAATATCCTTGGGATCTGTCAGCTCTCCATGAAGACAGGATTGGGTACCACGTACATGTGAGAAATGGGAGTATTTACTCCAGAATGATAATTCATTTAGTTCTGACGTTCTCTATGTGTGTGATAATGGCAGATCTTTGAATTAATCACCTGGATTAGTTAACCTGTCTTTATTCAAACAAAGTTGTATGCAGAAACAGAAGAGACTGATTTGAGTGATACTTGCATTTTGAACATAAAAGCCAAAATAAATGTTTTCTTGCTTTTTCCCAACCTACTTCCAAAGGTGTGTATGCAACCTCTTAAAGCATTTGTGGTTTTTGTTGTTGGGTTTTGGGTTTTTTTTTGTTTTTTTTTAACATATGCAGAGTTGCTGGAGATTTTTATAGAAAGAAAGAAGCAGATTCTTTCTTGGAGCTTATAGCTTGTAGGCATTTTGTATTGTCAAAGACAACAAATTCCTTAGGGTCAGCAGCAATATCGGAATAGCAGCTGATGATGTAGTCCTGCAGGATTTGCACTTGTGGTTCCTCCTGAGCACAGCATGTTTATAAGCTCAACCTTACAAGCTAGATATTAAATTAAAGCTATAGAAAGGCTAATTAGTAGGTTAGTTGTTTCCTATGTGTTTATAATCAGAACACAGCACTGGATATTCATATCAAACCCATTGTGTTTGAGATGGAATATGAGGGGATCATCTTGGGAATGTAACAACGTGTTCACCCTGTGCTAGAGAAACAGATTCACTTGGTGCTACTTAGTTGACCAATTTTTCTTGAGAATTTGGAGATCTTAATGAAAAGGTGTAACTTTTGGGTACTAAGCCACATGCATGGAAGCTAAGTTTTGCCCCTGGAATGCTCTCATGATCACAAAGACAGTGATCCAGGAGACACTACCTACAGGCCTAAGGAAAGATGACAATTCCTCAGGGACCCAGTGTGGAGTGGGAGAGAGGGTGATCCCAAGCTCATCCCACCTTGATCTGCTGCCTATATCTTCAAGAAGATGGTGCTGCACCCATAGGAGAGGATGGCAAGTGCATGGAGACACACCTCGTGCCGGCAAGCAACACCGTGTGTGTGGGCTGTGCCCACATCACCAGAAACAGAGAGGACCCAAATCAAACATAAGGCCCAGGCAGACCCAAAAGGCCCTGCCTGACCAGGGGTGCTTTGAGACTGCGGCCAAACAGCTCTCAGGACTTAAAGGGGTGCCTATAGAGAGTAATTAAAAACTCGCTCCAGTCCTGTAGTACTGGTTCTTGGCTGCCTTACAAAGTGCCCTCTGTGTGCTGAGATACTGACCTCAGTCAGCATTCACAGGATTGCTCCCAGAAGTTTTTGAATCTGCAAGATAACCAATATTTTGGCAGGCGTTCAAGACCCGTGTGTGTGTATGTGATATTTATTTCTATATCCTGAGTTGTAGTGTTGTGTGAAACTTCTGTCAAGGCATTAATATGTGTCAAATTTCAAGTCAAGCGATTTAGACTTCCATTGTACTTGTTATTCTACTGATTTATTTTTTTTTCTTCTCTGGGTTTCAGGACAAAATGAAGGCCAAAAAGCAAACGCAAAAATCCTCGAGTATAGAGAGAAAGAAAACACCTCACTTCTTATCCAGTTAGTTTCCAGATCTATTCATACCCTTCACATCAGCGGAGGATTGAGTACAACTGACAGGGATGGACGAGTAGCTTCAGACAGGCAATAGTTGAGGCTGACACAGGCAGTTCTGCAATTTGACAGTCTGGGAGCTAAGGAGGTTTTGAGGGGAGGGATGTAAGGCTCTCCCCCATGTCAGCCCCACCAGCAGCACAGCTTACCATAGGCCCCACACTTACGGTATTTTGCCAGTTGTGTAGCTAAGAAGGTGAAGTAAATGTGGAGTTTTTTCTGGAGCAAGACCAGCTCTTTCTTCCGTAGAACAGCAAGGCTAATTGTATCCATGGCCTTTTTCTGGCTTGGACCTTCTGATCACTTAACCAGTCTTGAAGGATGTAATAAAACTAAAATAAGTAGCCAGCTGAAAACAATTAAATTATTTGGAAAAGGAGAGTAGAGATGCAGATTTTCAAAATGTAGAGCAGTAATTAAATAAAAGCTGGCAAGCGAGATTTGAAGGAGTTTTTGGTTCTTGAAGTTGAAAGGAATCCTCCGTGCTGAAGCCAGAACATTTTTCACCCGTAACCTAGTGACATGTTCTGCTTAAATATCTGTAGTGCCTTTGCAATGACTATCTATACCAGTGGGACGGAACTATGTCCAGAATGATGTCCTGCCTCCTCTTCAGACCTGCAGTACTCTTCACTCTTGAAAGTCACAGAGACTCACATAACTTATTCAGTGTAATATTTACACATGGATCTAAATTCTGTTTTGCTACAAAGTTACATCAACAGCAGCAAAGTTGGAAAAATCAAACCCCTTCTTTTTTTCCTCTTCTCTTTTGCTGGTGTTTTAAATTGCTGGCATCTCAGAGGTGCTCATCTCCAGCTTCGCTTTTCAGGGAAATTAAATTCAGAAGGTAATTCTGCTGAAGAGCCTTTGGAAGTGAAAGCCAGTAATGCACCTCGATGATCTATGGATGTTTGAGCTGCTCAAGAATATTCGACTATAAATCCTATCTGAGTTAACAGATAAAGTTTAATTACAAAAGCTCCAGCGATAGAGCCTGTGCAGAAGAGAGGCAGAAGGTTTCAGGGAGATTTCAGGCAGATAAGAGATTAACCAGGAAGAGAAGATAAAGTATAGGTAAAATAGCTAGATAGACAATGTAGGAGGGGGTATTAGTAAACTAGTAATTGAAGAGATATTTATACTATTTTCTGTAAAGTTCACTATGCAGAAAAGAATAAGAAAAAGCGTTAATTATGTCAGTAACTCAGAAGTTGTGCTCGGGCTGTTCATGTGGTGAGCCCATGACAAAGACCAGAAAAACTCTTCAGGAAAGCGAGAGCTTCACTAAAGGGAAGTCCAGAGACACTGAGTCTCTGGGATAGTCTAAGAGCAAGTCTGCAGGATAATTTTCATTCAAATGCATGTAGCAAGCACAGGTCAGTCCCTAAGTGCAACACTTGCTCCATACTCTTGTGGAAGGGCAGTGTGGTGCTTGCTCCCGCTTCTCTCCTAGCGATGTCCTGTGCTCTTCTGGCCTAAGGTACTCATGGGGAAAGCATTGTGCAGTCTCTGTCTTGGTAATTTATAGCAAACAATTGCTGTATTATTTTCTTGTGATTCTATGTGTTATATGAACAATGTCCTATCTTGCCATCAAGATAGAATTGCTTTCTATTCTTGGAAGTAAAAGTCTGCTACGGGGACTGCGTTAAAGTGCTGCTCTACTCTGAGACCTGACTGGGCCAGATATATCTCCCTTCCACTGCAGCTGTAAGGGTGAATAACCTTGGCAAACCCAGTCACTGCTGACATGCTCTTCATCTGTGCCTCCATGGCCCCCTACGGCTGGCAAAGAGTTTAAGAAATGCTACACTTCTGAGGGAACAATGTCGCCCTCTCCCTGGGGACTCCTGACTTCCATGCTGGAAACTAAGCACTGGCTTTAGTCTAGTGTTTTGCCCCCTATCAGAGATTAAGGAGAAAGAGTAATGGCTCAGTGCATTACCTGGACAGCGAGCCTCCCAGTTCATTCTCTTCACTTTGTTGGCAACTCCAAACGGTTGCCCTAAGCCAAGGGGGAAGCCCCTGTTCTACTTTGTTGTGTTATTAAACGTATTTCTGCAACTGCAATGTTCTTACATTAAGTTTGCTCCACTGTGACCTCCTTGAAAGGCTAAGTGCAACTTAGTGCAAGTAAGGGTTGCAGAATAGTCTTCAAAGACTCTTTCATGTTGTATTTTTATCTTTGTCCAAAGATAGGCTAGTCATATCTATAAAGCTGTGATTTCTCTTTGATAAACAAGGTTCCTTAAGATTCTCAAACGACTTAATAACATCTATGACAGGACCTCCTATTTATGGTGCTAATCAAAACCCTTTGGGATCCCTACAGACCAAATACCTAAGCTGCTGTCTCTACATAGTTCCTATCTTTATTCACAGCCAGGGTCCCCAAGGCATTTTATAGACATACTCTCTATGAAGTTATTTTCACTTTGTTGTATTTTGTTAGAGCTCATAAAAAGATCTATCAGTAAAAAAGTTGTTCTAACTCATCTCACATAATCATACTGATGCCTTAGTTCTCACAGTGCCCTGCCAGACTTCTAAATATTACGTTATTTATTTACTACTGATTAGATGATGGATTTTTTTAAACTAAATTTTCTCTTCTTACAGTTTCCATTATAGCAGTTTCCTGTTGATGATGACAGTAAAAATGTGTGCGATGTGGGGTGGAATAACGAGCCTGCTGAATAAAAAATAAGGTCAGATTTCTTCTGTGTAATAATATAGCAAAGATAAGATGTTAGATATCCTTCTTTGCTACTGTTTAAAATGTATTGCCCTCATCCAGGGTTGCTGGATTCCTTGGATACATGCAGATAGTTTTCAGAGATCATTTCGAAGGTACCATTCCAATAGCAATGAAATATAACTATTGCCAACAGAGTCCAAAAATCCAAATTCTTCAAGCCGTGGTGAAATGTTCAAAGCCTTTTTGACTGCTGAATTGTCTGCTTGAGATGTGGCTAGCAAGTTACTGCTTTTTCTCCTGACAGTCAGATGGTATAATCAGAACCTACATGACATATTTGTCTGTCTTTAACATTTTATCACATCGCTCTGTTCTTTCATCTAGAAACTAGTACTTGTCCTTCTATGCAAATGTATCTATCTATTCATTAGTCTGTCAGAATGTCTATAAATATTAGATTGTTTTGAGGAGGCAGTGCCTAATTTGTCAAATGAAAATATTTTTCTCCAGCTTTCTAGCACATGAACTGTGATGGATGCAGTAAAACCCAGAAGTTATAGCTATTTAGCTGGTGGGTGCCTTGAAAGTGTGTCACACAAATTACCCAGCTGGAGAGAATTGAAACCACGGTGAAAATCCTGTTATTATCTTCAAAAACATATGGACAGAAAAAAAAAAATATCGACTTCATATGGCAGTTGAAGGCCCATTTTTAATGACTTTTTCAGTCACCCGTGCATAGGAGCTCAGTCGATGTATGAAGTACCCTGAATGATATTTCAATCCTTACATTTCACTGAAGATCTATTTTCTTTCTTGGCCTCATTGAAACCTCTTAGACTATCTGGTTACAAAATGTCTCAAAATATCCTCTGGCAGCCAAGTGAAAGTAGTAAAGTGGTTTTGTTTCTTTTGCCTCTTTTCCAAAGTGGAACCATTCTGAAATCCATCAAGCAGCGTAACAGCTACACATTGTGCATACCCTGAAATAGAGGAGGTGTCAAACGATGTTGGCAACAAGAGTTATTATTAAGAGTGCCTGTCCTTTGTCAGATAGCTCTGGAAGAAGAGAGAGGCATTGCAAGGGATGATATTCACACTGATAACCACATGTCCATTTGCGCTCACACATGCACTTTTCAAAACACTACAGTGTGCACTGACAGCCTGCAGAGGATCAGCTTCAAAAATTTCCTTTGAGTCATTGCTTAGCCTCCAGCAGTGCCTGGGAAAGGTGTTTGTGATCAAACTGAAATGTAAAACTGCAATACTATAAATAGTAGCAAGTTCTACTTGATGGAGAATATCCTTCTCCAATTCAATATCGAGGTCTTCTTGAAGAGAGTAAAATCGGCGTTGTATTGACATTTCTTTTGTATCTATTTCGTGTTAAAGGATGCTGATAATTGCTTACTCTAATCATTTCTGCCTCAGGTAAATATTGGTATTGTACTGAAAGAAAAGCTTATTTTCATATTACATTAGGTTTCTGTGATTTTTTTTTCTTATATAATTTCTACTCTGATCTGTGGTGAGTCATACACTTGGATATAGCCTTTGTTGACTTCTCTGCAAACAGTACATTGGGTGACAAGTACCCAGAGTACTCCATCCTTCAGAGGAAAAATGCCCAATCTGTCTTTCCCCTCTACATACATTTCCTCTTTTGTAGGTTTCCAGTACTATATCTCAATCTGGGTATCAGTTTTCAGCTCATCCTTACCCCAGTCCCTTCAAGCTCTGCTGCAGCAGCATGAAAATAGGAATAAGGAACTAGGAATCTGTGTGAAGCTTGAAGGAGTTTGATGCCTGGATAGTCTGGAGGTCCTAGAGTTGCATTTTCAAAGTCGCTTGAATGATACCCACTAACAACTTGCCCTCTTGAAAAACAGTTAGGGAGCAATCATAGCAGCCTGTATCCCACTGGTCTTTGAAGTTTCCATTCCTAAGCATGGACTTCAGCTGCCTACTCACAGGTCTCAGACATCTTAGGGCACATGCCTGGGGTTGGAAAGGCATCTTCAGTGTTGGTTCCATTCCTCCGTGTGTCTATGATGCCACTAAGCACCTGTGAGCTACCAGTAGTGTCAAGAGCTTTTCGTATCTCAGATATGACCTTTAATCCCAGACTTGAGATTTTCAGGGCCTGAATGAGAAATATGCATATTTCTTCTTTTTCAGTCCGTAGTTCAGTTTTTCTTTCTTTACATAAGTTGGACAATGAATTCCCTTCTAGAGTGTCAAGTGTTGGCAGCAGCAGCTATCCAGTATATATCTTATTATTCTGCACTGCTTTCTTATTGTAAGGCTGCAAAATGGGGAGGATTAAGGATTCTGAAAGTCTGTATTTTTTTCTCCCAAGAAAATGCAGTACATTATGATGGCTTTGTTACTGAAGAATTAGGGAGAATAAAGCTTCTTTAAAGAGGAGAATTGGTTCATTCATTACAGTGCTTACTAAATACCTGCGTACTTTTGTTGTGAATACTAGCCTTGGAAGGATGGAGATATCCCCTTTCTTCCTGACAGAGGCTCTGGCAGTGATTTTAGGCCACGTGGGGTTGCATCTCTGGAGGAAAGAGTTTGAACGATGAGTGACCACTCTTCAGAGTTGTTTCTGATTTCGCGTTGTTAACATTGCTCTTGTTCTTATTTACATGTACAAGGCCAGATGTGCACAGGAAGAATGAGGCAATTACACATATGACCACCAGATAAATTCCTACTTGTGAGTGCAAGTGTTATTTCCACTAACAGAGTGGATGGCTGGGGACCTGTTTGGTATTTGGCCTATGAAAGGCAGCTGGTGACAAGCTCTTAACAAAGGAGAGTAGCAGATTGATTTTGTTGGGACAAACAGGGTAGACAGTTCTAGTGGTGCCATGTTTACCCACAGAAGGGAAATGACTGATACCAGACACCAGAAATGTCTTACTGTGGGTTTTATTCGCACCCATTTTCTCTTTAAGCTAAAGGGAATAAAATAGTGACTGTAGTTACAGTAAAAAAGTATTTGGAACAGAAAAGGAACTGTCTGGTATCCCTATTACTCTTCCTTTGTTGCAGTTCTTCCTAAAATCTGTGATTTCAATTCTTTTTTTTTTTCCTTCAGATAATGAGTCTATACAGTAATTTTCACAACCCTGAAGGAAACACACCTTTTAACAGAAAGATAGCAGTTACATCTGCAAGTGAGGGTTAAATCATCCAGTTGAGTAAAGGATGGGAAATCCTTAGCAAGCTGGGTACATGAGCCATTTTTTGGACAGCCCATGATTTAAAAGAGAGTTTAAAACTCCTAAATAAATAACACAGGGAGAAGAATTATGAATTTACAAAAATAGCAATGTGATCGAGTAGGAGTTTCATGTGTGTTAGTGGTTCCAATAAACAGTTTAAATAAGTAAATCTCTAGTAAATAAAGACAAGGAGGAAGTGGCAAAGCAAGCAAGTTGAAAGGACAATCATTTCAGAGAGGCTGAATGAGTGTTCCACAAATTAAATGTTCAGGACAATGCTGTTTCTATATTTCTATTGGAGTAGAAAAGCTGAGTTTAGGAATCAGCCAAAGGCTATGCCAAGGCTACAGTTTGACTCATCAAACATCAATCTCATATATCAGCCCTAAGAGAATCCTTCAGTTGGATAAGCATGAGCTCCTCTTCAGGGCAAGATTTCTTTCACGGTCATCTCATGTTGAACACAGCTCCTTGTTTTATGGAGTAGTGCTGGAGAGCCGTTTAAACTGTCGAAAGTTATATGAAACACAGTAAGGTTTTTCAGGATCATCTCTTTCCAGTACAATGTTCCTCTGCTTTCTTTTTGTGGTAATGTTAAACATCCAGAAATTATAGGTGCTGTGTTAGACTCCTTGATGTTAACAGAGTGCAAATGTGGAGATATCCTTCATTCACTATGAACCAAAGATTTTAAGATAACCAAAAATTAAGTCTAAAGAAGGTTTTTGTAAACTAGCAGGATTTAAGCTGAAGGTGACTAGTGTTCATAGGGGCACCTATTCAAGGGTCATACCTTGAATAACAGAAAAAAAAGTGAGCCACATTCAGGAGCCAGAAGCTTTTCCTGTCCCTTCTGCAACTGCCCAAAAGGCTGCGCTGAATTATGAGGCTGCTGAAACAGAGGCAGCAAGAAGGCACAAGTACTCTGTGCTTGGTCAGGGGAAGGCAGCTGCAGGGTGGCACTGGCACTGCCTGCCCTTGTGCCTGCCCTCTCCATGCCCTGCTACAGGCTTGGGGAAGAGTGGCTGGAAAGCTGCCTGGTGGAAAAGGATCTGGGGATGCTGGTCAAGAGCTGGCTGGGCAAGAGCCAGTGCATGCCCAGGTGGCCAAGAAGGCCAATGGCATCCTGGCTTGGATCAGCAATAGTGTGGCCAGCAGGACCAGGGCAGGGATTGTCCCCCTGTACTCAGCACTGGTGAGGCCACACCTTGAGTGCTGTGCTCAGTTCTTGGGCCCTCACAGCAAGAAAGGCATTGAGGTGCTGGAGCGTGACCAGAGAAGGGCAACAGAGCTGGGAAAGGGTCTGGAGGAGCACAAGTCCTGTGAGGAGCAGATGAGGGAGCTGGAGTTGTTTAGTCTGGAAAAGAGGAGGCTTAGAGAAGACCTTATCCCTCTCTATAACTGCCTGAAAGGAAGCTGTGGCAAGACAGGGCTTGGCCTCTTCTTCCAGGCAGTCACCAACAGGTCAAGAGAACGCAGCATCAAGCTGAGCCAGGGGAGGTTCAGGTTGGACAGAATTTTGTCACTGGAAGAGTGGTTAAGCATTGGAAGGGGCTGCCCAGGGAGGTGGTGGCATCACTGGAAGTGTTCAGGAAATGACTGGATGTAGCACTTAGTGCTACGGTTTACTTGGCATGGTGGTGTTCAAAGGTTGGACTCCATGAGGAGGACTCCATCTTGGAGGTCTTTTCCAACCTTAATGATTTTATGATTCTATTCTATAATTCTATTCTAGGGACACAAGCTATGCTCCCCTGAGCTGCCTCTCTAGTAACATTCCTATGGTGCAGCATACCAGGATATCAGCATGTGTCATTCTCATGACAGGACAGTGTTCCCATGTGTGCCTGCCAAAGTAATTCTCTTGATTCAGTTAAGACAGACTTGGTTTAGCTTTTAGCAAGACTGAGCATGTCTCCAGGAGATGCACTCACAGCTTTGAGGAACAAACACATAGGTCAGAATTGCACAGGCCAGAATGCAAAAATTCTAGAAAAGAAGTGTTCTGACACCTCGAAAGCCAGTGAATGAATGGCCCATATATGATGGTGGGAATATAAAATTAGGTGGCTGGAGAGGCTTCAAGGTGGAAAGTTATCTTTTCCTGAAGCAGAGCAGGGCAAATGCAGTTTGAGGAAGAGATATTGTAGCTGCCCTTGTACAGTCAGATGTCCCATTTAGAGACATTATGAGACAACTAGAAACAATATATTTTGTACTGAATATTGAAATTATTTGGAATATAATTTTTTATATTTTATTTTATTATTTTATTCCTGAGGATTTCCAGACAAGGCTTGTCTTTTTGCACTGTGAAAGTTTCTGCTCACAGACTATTCAAACACAATTCTCTCAAGAAATCTGAGTTACTGTTAGATAACTGTGAAGTTACTTCAGCTAAACCCACATCATTTAACATGCACATGGAAGGAATACCACACTCGTTTTACTCGAAATTTGCATCTTAGCTACAATTTTGAAGACTGGCTCATTAGTGATGTCACTGCAGTGGGTGATTCTTTGATACTCTTTGCAGTTATGAGTGACAAAACCACAGAGGCTGATTTCCAAAGACAGGATTTCATCCTCAGGATATGATCAGTCTAGGCTGTTCCTTGTTTTGCAGTTAGAGTTCAGGGTCTCACTTTTAATCCACAGCACTTTAAATAATCTCCTTGAGCCACTTGCCTTTCCCACACACCTGACCCACTGTACATGAAGATCTCTGCTTTAAATGAGAAGGGGTTAAGTACTTAATATTCCTGTGCTTGCAGTTCTACACAGTGTTGAATGTTCATTTTTCTTAATGAAAAATGCATTTAAATAATGTAGGCTTTTCTTATTCTGTTGTTACTATTGTAACACCAGAGATTGCTCATAATATGTGAGTGCCTGTAGCTATTTGGAAGGGTGGCTACTATCATGTTGACTATAAATCTAAATTAACAGAGATACATGATTTATGTGCATATGATGTAAGCACTCGAGAGGCAGGATGTTTGTAAGAGAAACATAATTCTTTTATTAACTTCCAAAAATACCCTGCCTACTCCTTTGGGAATTCACAGAGAACACACGCATATAGAACCTCATAGGAGCAGTGCAAGTAGGGGTGTGATTATAGGAAATACAATTCTGTTTACTATCTATAACATCTTTGATTGTTGATTATTCTCGTCTCCGTGCCAAAAAGAGTCAGAATACTGCCAGGAGTTAGTTCAGGACAGCAGATTGTAATGAGTATGACTGTGATCCCTCTATATGGAGAAGAAAATTTTTTTTTTTGTTTCTGTCTACAACACTGGAATTAAATCTTAATTTGCTCTGTATGGAGCAAAATTAACTATCTACTTGCAGCAGAGCCCCTACCAATATAAAGACAATAAAAAAGAATTAGTATTAAAAGACCCTGATTCAACAAATTTGGGCTCAATCATTGATTTTTCCACTTGGCCTTTGACAGGTCCCTGAATTTCCCTGCTGAAATTCCTCTGTGAAACTGATTAATAATATTAATGTCCTTAGCTAATTTATTTAGAGAATACACAGAATCTGGGATGGTGGGTGTTAGACTATGCTGTGGAGGAACCACTTTATTACAACTAGCCTGCAATAAGAAGGACCTAGTCCAAAATCCTGCTGTGCCTTAGATTTCTGTTAGTAAACACGAGGGATGAGGTCTCCTGATCTCCAACACATGCTAGAAAGCCTGCTGATTTAGTCAACAATGGCTCATTATCTAAAGTGTTTATTGGATTCATTAAGCACTGAAAGCTGTGGATGAAAAAGAAGGGCGTGCTTTAATTTCCTCATTCCTGCTGCCACTTTTCTCGCTTTCTTCACACTGACATTCCTGCTTTAATTAAATGTTCAGCTTCTCCTTGTGATTTCTGCACACACCGTTTCAACAGCATGAAGTGATGTTTCTTTGTGGCAAAAATACGCCTAGACTGTTAGTAGATCCTCTTGTGTTTTAGAGATTACTTACTGGGAATCTCCTCCTAAATATTCCACTTTAGGAGTATTTGTCTGACTTCCTCCTCTGAGTAAAAAAGTATTGCCTGGCACTGGCTAGACAAGCCCACTGTGCAGAATTGATTTTCATGTTTTATAGAGTACTGATGACTCCCATGCTTCTGCTGCAAGTCGTTTGCCTCTTGATGGGCTCTCTTTCACGTTGAAAGCCCAAGCAGCAGCGGCAGTAAGCTGATCTACATTAGAACTTTAGCAACTACAAATACTGAAGCCTTGAAAGAGAGGACAACAAAATGTTTAAAATATTTTTAAGCACTTTAACCAGTGTTGTGTATTTGAGGGCTGACGGTAATATCTGTGTTTTATGTTGCATGCCTAATTATTTGACTTTAAAAACTAACCTATAGTGAGATTGACATCTAGCAGTGGGAATATGATTTGAACACAAACCTCCTGAAGACAGATGAGCCAAATTATTTGTTCAATACCACTGAATTCAACCCAAACCAAATTCTCCATTTATTCTTGTACAGCACTTTGAAGAGGGCTGCACTTTGTAGTCAGACTAAATGAGAAAGACAGAATACTCTAGGAGCTGGCAGGAGGTTTCAGCTCAGCTGTCCTTCATTCCTCCTTTTTCCTTTTTTTTTTTTTTTCTGCTCAGTGTTTAACATATTTTCTTACTGTTTCCTATTTTTTGGCATTCTTGTATTCTACTGCATATAATGACTTGGAGGCAAAAATTCAAAGAAATTATTTGTTTGAGTTTCCCATCATTTATCATTAAAGTCAAGTTACTGGAAAATACTTGTTCTTATAACAAACAGAGAATAAGAGCATCTGGAGCTAATTTTTTTTTTTCTGGAACAGTGACAAAAACGTGGGGTGACCTTCTCACGGAGGCCTGTGATGTAATCAGTATTTTCTTCAAAGTGCAGTGGAAATGAGTATTTTCTTTCTCTTCAAACTTACTTCGTAAGACTACTTTTCATAGCTTTGTACTTGTCAAGGCTCATTGAGTAACAGTCTGAGGCAGTAAAGTGTTATAACTATCTCAGCATGTCCTTCTATCCATCCTTATTTAAGATCTACAATTACTTCTTGCTGTGTTTTCTCTTTGTTATTAATTTCTTTCTGCAGTTAATTTTTATCTCTATATTCTTTACTGTATTAGTTGCTTAGAAAGGTCTTATTTTTATACTCTTGATGCATATTTTCAAAAACAGGTCATTAAGCACAAGGTAATATTACTTTTAATCCTAAAATTTTCATGGGAAAAAAAAATCACATCTTGTTAATAGAGACTATGTTTTAGATAGCTAATGTGTAAGAGGCCCAAGTCTTATTCTCTAGTACTGGGACAAAAATATTTATATTGTAGCATTAAGAAACCAAGTTCTTATTTTACACAGATAACAGATGATCTGTGTTGGATACCAGAAATGAGGAACAAAAATCCAGAATGCTTTTTCCCCTTCTTTTTCTGTATTCTAGAACATCATCTTATCTTTTTCAAACATTGAAGCTGTTGGCAGGAGTCACTGAGATTACATGCATCCTTTGACTTGTGGCTCTTCTTCTGAAAACTTCTGAAGAGCTTAAACGTCAGCAGTTTGTCAGCCCTAAGGGAAACAAATTGATCCTCAATAAGGGAACAATAGTTTAGCAAACAGGAAATACTGTTTTAAATTTGGTAAGATCAATCTCTGTTCCTGAGAATTGCATTGAACACCAGAAGTGTTGATGCTGTATCTCATTTTTAGAACTTACTTTTGTTCTTTTCCTTGTTAGTATTGTGGTTCAGAATTATAATGAACTTGTTTTTAATTAACATTATTAATATTAATAAAAATATTAATGTTTAAAATTTAATTTAATTTGTTTAATTAAATTAATTAATTAAAACAAGAAAGGCTTATTAATTGAGCTCTTCTTCAGTCTTTTCACATTCCCTTGGAAGCCTTTTATTCTCAGTAAAAGCACTTCATGGTGTATGTAGTGGTACAGGGAGAAAAAGCAAATGTGTCCACTTGTTCAGGGGCTTAGAAGTATAAAAGTTGTATCAAAAATACGGATATTAGCAAGTTTGAGGAGGCCTCAGACTGAAGTCACTCAGTGTCCAGGATGCTCTGTGTTTTAATCCTCTTTTATGTATCTTCCTAATTTGCTGGTTTTAAACTTGTTGAGAGCTTTTCACGTGCTTAAATTACAATCAGTTATGGTTAAAGAGACAATTGCATGACTCAGATGGAAACAGGCATGTGCTGTTTTGGGGTAGATACAATTTTTAAGTGTCTCAGGTGGGCATTTTCGCTCCAGTCTTCTTTCAGTTGTTTCAAACGTGAAATATTTTTTAATGAGCAAAGAAAGATGTTCCCTTTCTAAATCCTTGGGGTTTCAGAAATAATGGGCTTATCTTCATCATTTCCTGCCATTATGCCCTTTGCAGTTGTTCTATTGTTAGAAGCTATTTTTTAAAAATATCCAAACTTACTTTATGATGGGAAGAAGTATTTTGGAAGAATGGGAGTTGATGAGGGAGGAAAGCCTTGACTGGTCTGTGAGGAAGAATGAAAGAATGGGTTCTAAGGAGAATCAAGAGCATAAAAAAAGGTGTTTGGCCTCAGACTGAGGATTAGATCTGTTTTATTTGCTCTTACCAGGAAAAGTCTGCCTTTATAAGAGTGGCTATTGGAAGCCCATTGTTTCAATTTCAGGAGTAATTCCATTATCTGCTAGAGTGTGTATTTCAGAGTGAGATAGCAGAGATCCTTTTCTTTCACTGTTACCATTTTCCTCACAGTCCTTTGGAGCTGGGTTGGGATCTGGGTCTCAGCAGGGGAGACACCAGCCATGCCCAAGTCCCTTCCTGCATATAAATTCTTTCCCAAAACATTATTTTCCCCTCTTTTCTGTTAAGTTCTTTCCTTGCCTGCCCCAGAGTTAAAAAGGAAAGCTTTATGTCTCTATGTTTCCCAGGTAACTTTTTTCAGCTGTCATTCTCATTGTCTTCTCTTCATGTTGGTCTCTTCAGATGATCAGCATTGCCAGCGTGTAGCACAGTGCTCAGTTGTCAGTAGCCTTGATGTTCCCACTGAGAAGCTGAAAGTTTGCCCTCAGGTGGCTATCCTAACTAGGAGAGGATCACTGGAGTTCTACATTTTAGCTAGTCTTGTGCTATGCAAAAAAAAATTGTTTACGTCCTCTCCTATGGAGCTCAAGTTCTACAGAAGAGCAAAGCACAGCAGAGAGGATAACCAGCTCTGCATTCAAACTGAAATTTCATGGAAACACCCTGAAGGACCATGCTAGGTAACGTTCATAAGCTCAAACAAATCCTCCAATGTGTTACAGATTTTTCTCTTACTCTTTTTTTTTTTTTGTATTTAAAAGATGAGTCATTTTAATATTCTGAACTTAACTTTTTTTTCGTGTTTGTGTATCATGTTAGAAGTCATGATTAGGAAGCAATAAAAGAAAGTAATTGTGCAGTAATATGTACTCATATTCACTTTCTTATTTCTCTTACTGTTTGCTAGTAATACTTTTTACTCTGGAAATTTAAATTAGTTCTTCTATATTTCCTCTAATAATGTTTAGTTGCAATGTGTGCCTTGTGTCCTTGTTTTAGACTTTTCTTAACTGCACTTTCAGCAAAATACACAGTTTAAATTGCGGAGACACAGCCTTAAATAATGCAGTGTCATTAGATGTTTCTTGCCTGTGTTCATTATGGATGATATTTTTCAGCTTTCCCACATTGCGCTGTAGTGGTAAATGCTTCCTTTATGCCTCTGACCTTTAATACATTCATTAAATTTAATGAGTTTAAAATGTAAAGGAAAAATCATCTTGCCAAACAGAATCATCAGGACTCTTATTTAAAAGGAAAAGAGGACCAGATTCACAAAGCAGGCCTATACAAAACTACTTTGTACTCTTTCTACCCGCTATGATATTCTGTTGATACAGTATATTCAGTCTGATAAAAGCTGAAGGAAAAATAACAGCAAGCACTTGAATACCATTCTCTCTATGTGGTGTAAGAGAATTTGCTATTTTTCATAGTTAGCAAGGCACTATTTATGTCCAGTCATGACCTAAGAGTCTACTGCAAAATGAAAAAAGTGTCTTGTCAGAGGAGTCAAACCTGGTTTGTCATTTGTTCACTTTTTATTTTATAGGAAGAGTTAAGCCACTGCTGCCTTAGTCGTGATTACCAGTAGTTCTTGAAAATTGTGCCAAAGTAATACACTATGAAAAATGTACTTGCCTGTCCTCTTCAGAAAGATCTCCCAATTTGTATCAGGCCAGCATGGTTTGGGAGTGGGACACGCTTCCCGTGCTGTGTTGCGATGAGAGAAACTCCTTCTACAGTACCACTGCAGAAGAAACCTCCTTTCCAGGGACAGATTCTGCAGACTGCCATCTCTCACTTTGTCATACTGGAGAGTGCTAAAGCCCTTCTACAGACATGCAGCGGTTTTGGTGGAGAGAAGAGTGGGCTCTTGCCTAGCATTTTCAGCAATTATTTACCGTTTTTCTGCTGGGCTTGTGAAGAGATGAATAAATTCAAAATGCAAACCCCATGGCTTCTGTCATTATTTTAGCAGTCAAAATTTTAGTGTGCGTGCAGAAACTGCAAGAAATCAACGAGATGTGGCACAGTACCAGCAGTGACAATGCTGACATTGCCTGGGTTTCTCCCGGACTAATCACGCTCAACATGACACCGCTTGTGCCCATGGGCTCTTTGCCCCAGCTTCTCCTCCAACCTTCATGCTTGATCTCCTACTCTCTTCCTGAACAAGGCATCCTGATCCAATCATGTCGATTCATACAAGCAAAACCAGAAAAATACCATGGAGTTGAGTTATATTTGCCACTATTGGATTATTCATTCTGTGCATAAGGCATATTTTTATCTGCTTCTCTTTGCCTGGATCATTTAGACAGTAAACCCTTCTGGGACAGGGACTGGTTCGCAGAAAGGAGGATCACACTCAGCTAATTGCAAGGGTGCTCCAGCAGTTGAGATAAGGATGAATTGTAATCAGCAGATGTGACTAAGAGGGAGTGACTCTACTGCTTATTTCTTCATGATTTATGTGCCATCCTGAGAACAACATATTTAAGCACAGACAATGCATGATGATGAACTATCTTTTAAAGAAGGAGGACCAGCCATATTCTTTAGGTATTAATGTTGTATAGATTTTCAGACTATAAAAAGAGGTAAGATCCAGTCTTTTTATGCAATTAGGTTTATACAGGTCTTCAAAGGGTAAATACAAAAATGTTGACATCCTGTTGAAGCCTTCCTAACAAAGTGGAAAAGCAGAGAGGGGAATTACCTCAGAGTAATGCTTTGTGTGATTTATTTAGTATGGGAGAAATTCGAAGCAGAGCATAGAACCTGTGCAAAGCCACTACATAAGTATGATTCTTTTGGGTATGACCAGAGGATAAATATAACTGTGCTGATGATCTCCTACACTTCTGCAATGACACCTCTGGCCATTTCAAACTGTGAGAACTACAAGATGTCTGAATAAAATTTTCTATTGCAATGAAGTTGCATAAAAGGATGGCGACATTTTTTCTATTAACATCTTGCAAGGCCACTGCCTAGACAAATCTACATAGCTGGTACATCAGCTTTATGGCCTTCTGAGGGAAAAGAGTATTTTATTTCTCTTTAATCCTACCATTCTTTAATCTGACACTGTACCATGAGCCAGCACTTAAATTCAGGGTGGCTTTGATGGGTTTCATGCTTTATAACTCTGTTTTCCCTCTCCAATTCTTATATCCTAAGCCTATGACTTCTTTTGTTTTCAAACTCATATTTGGGCGAAAGTCACTCCAGCTTAATCTTACTGGAGATTTATGAAACAGATTTTTGTATGCATTCAGCAAGGGTGTCGTGAATTGGCTCAATAAAGCTCAAATAGCTTTACAGTAGCTATTGTCTATTCCATAATGCTGCTCTGAACATAAACTATGGCATTATACTGGAATTAACCAGCTTGACAGATGACTTTAGTCTTGTTTTGAATACATTGATTGACACGTCATTTTGACCTGAAAATAATAATGGGATGCTGAAAAGAGTCTACAAATTTAAGCATCAAAGTATTGCTCAATTTACTTCAATAGTCTTCAACCTTTATAATACAACTGCAGAATACATTAAAGATTAGTTTGGTACTAGATGATCATCTAAATGAAAATATTATTTCCATGCCTATTCAGAATATTAATTATTTACTATTGCCTTTACTTACGCTATTAGTAAAATCAAAGCTGAGGAAAACACTATATTACATGGAAAATTAATCAGATTTCATATTAATTCTTACCTCTTTCAGTTGCCCACTGTCTGAGAGTGGATAGCATGAAAAGTACTTTTTCTAAATAATTTATTTTATTAACTGGATTTTACTGAGTACATCAGCAGACAGGAGGCATTAGGATGATCTGCCCTGATTGTGGTTGGGAGGTACACACTTTATTTTCCAGTATCTAATGAATTCTGACAGCTCCAGCTTGTCTGTTTCCTCCTCCTTGGAATGGTTTTAACATGACTTTCATCTTCTTGTCTTTGAGTTTGCCCATGGTACTGTGTGTTCCTATGGAATGCTGTAACTTGACATCTATAAATTGCGTTTCTAAGGAGTACGTGGTGTTTAACGTCAGCTTCCTTCTACTTAACTGCTTTGTATCAATAATATCTTGTGTCACCATCATTATTGTCCTTTGTATTGGTTTAAAAAGCTGAAAATCTTGGAAGTACAAAACAGATCGCATGCCTTTGCCATGGATCTCCTCCGCATCCATCTCTGTTCTCCTTGGTATGATTTAAGTAGGGGTGGTTTTGGTGTTTTTTTAAGTAGTTAGCAATTTCATATCCCCCAATTTTCTCAGTTCTCCCTTTTCCACATCTGTAGCAAGCCTGTTCCTTTTTGTAGCATAAGCAACCAAAAATATAGACAGTGATTGAAATTAATTAGCATTCCATTGTGTTGGTATAATTTCCTTTGGGTTACAGTACTCAAAATACACTCACAGACTGCACTGGTACATAATCTGATTTTTTTGCTGACATTCATGTTGCTCAATAATGGCAATAGTTAGTCCTGGCTTATGGTATATTAAAATGAAGCAGCACTTATAATAATGCCTCTTTAAAAAAAAAAAATTAAAACACTTTCAGCTTTCTTATTTCATAATCTGTCTCTATTTCATTATTTTGATAAATTGATTGCCTGACTCACTTATCTACACAATTCTATCAGTCTGGCCAGTGCATTTTGAGTTTTGTTTTTCCCCACTTCTATTTACTGTTTACTATTCATCCTTCTAATTTACATCACTCTCGACCTTCCATTATTTTAAAGTTAAAATATTCACTTTCTTTCCTTGCATCAGCCAGGAGTAGTGAACAACACTTAATCCCATCACGCTGTAGCAGTCAAGTCAGCCTCTGTGGCACTGAGTCCAGGCACACTTACCCATTACATGAGATTTTATAACTAGTTTTTATCCTTCCATACCCAAACTTCCTAAGGTCTGATGATCTTCCTCACAATGAAGTGAGCCAATGGTATTAGTAGCCATGGATGTCCAAGGATGTACTTTTCATTAATTTTCTGGTGGTGCTCTGCAAGTAATTCTCAGGTTCCCAGGAGTTCTCATTGCTCTTCTTTCCCTTTCTCTGAATATTGATTATGAAGAAGAAAAGCCATAAAAAATTATGACTAGCATTGCCAGCACCACCATCACTAATGCAGCACACTGGGTAGGTGGCAGTCCTAAACTCTGGCTTTATTAGAAAATTCTCAAATATATCTGCCAGGTATCAGGGCAGGCCTTTCCTGTGAAGTATTGCCATTTATCCAGGAAACAGCCTCTGTGGTAGGAGATCCCCATTGCACTGGAGTTATACAATAAACTTCAGGCAGGCATTTGTGCTCCATTTTTCTATACAGTAGCGACAAGATTAAAACTATGCAGTTCAGGTTTTATTTAATCACTGATGGAATTTCCTTTAACAGAATAGCGTTTGTTCTATTCGGAAAACCCTGAACAACATAAAATTATGTTTGGCTCAGCAAGATGATTGCTAGTGACAGACTGGCAGGAGGACAGCTGTGTTCTAGGACTTAATATTGCTCTGACAAAATGAATGGAATGATGCTGGTTTTTACCAGCTGAAGGTTGGTCCCAGAACTTGCTTCTGCTGCGCGGCAGGAGGAGAGGTGAAGCGTAAAGCGCTCTGGAGGTCAGGGCATAAGTTAAGGCTCTTCAAAAGGGCAGCTGCCCCAATGTCAAGCACTGCTGTGGTAGCTTAGCACCTCTCCAACTGCATCCTCTAGAATTAATCTGGTGAGCCATTGCTGCATTTTGGAGGCAAGTGAGCCCCCCTGCAGGCAAACTTGGGCTTGGAGGAAGAGAGTCTTGCTCCTTGTGGCAAGCCTGGTTTGAGCTGGCTCACCTTTCCCAGGATACTCCAGCCAGTCTGGCAGCAGATCACACTCCTATCCCATGGGCTACTCTTTAGGTCTCACCACATCAGGACTTTTTCAGAATCCTGCAGGTTACTCTCTGTTTTCTTGAAAATACCTCCATATGCTAAGCTTTCTGTCTTAAGCTGTGTTACTCTAGCTGTCATTACCCCAAAACAGACACAAGAGCAGAATTGTGCAGTGGTTGGGGGCAAAATACTATGTACTCCCACATAATACTACATAAACTTTGTATATATTCCCTTCGTCTCCAGAAGTGTGCATCAAATTAAATTTACTCAAAATTTGACAAACTTGTCCTAGATCAAAAGTTATGAAATGGAATGCATGTTTTCAAATGCCTGTAATAGCATTGATTTGCAATTCCTCATACAAAATAATTTTTATTGGGCTTTCTGTAGCCTGTGTCTCTGTCACAGGCAAAAGTACAAATATCCTATTGGGCCTATTCTCTCTTCTTTGGGTTGTACATGCAGTCAAACACAGCAGCAGATAAAGCAACAATAAAGGGTTCCGACTTTTCCAAAGTTTTTGACTAATAATTGTGAATGTAGAATTACGTTTCAGCATGATTTCAGGAGATTTCTGAATAGCATTCACTGATAACCTCTATAATTAGGATCTGCTCGGTGATGGTGGTGTTTTCAGCCCGGTGTAAACTCTCAGAATAAGAACATCCCATCTTTAAGAGTGTCCAGGTTCATCGACGGAAAGAGAAAAAGCTAAGGCTCTGCAGGAAGAAACATGAAAGGTGCAATGAAAGCAGAGGAGTTCTCTCTTCCACCAACTTGGTTGATTAACATACAGTGGACACTGCAGGTAAAACAAGTCTTAAAGAAATTGAAATTGAAAGTGATAAGAGGGAGCCTATTTCGTGAATCCAGATAAGAAAGGCTGCCAAGAGGTCTGTGTAGGATGAAGGAATGGAGATGGAAGAGAATAAAACAAACACATCACTGGCACCGACTTGGCTTTTGTTCTTCAGTTTTACCTCTAGTTTTTGTTTTGCTGTGCTTTTTTAAAGAAGGCTATAAATAATCTACCATGAAATGTAAAATAAGTGATTCCAGCATAACAGTCCTCTAAATCTTGCTCCAACCCCCCTTCTTAGTCACTGGAAGCGTATGAAAAATGCAAATCACTGAACTCAAAAACTTACAGCCTCAGTAACTGAGGTAACAGGGTTTTGTTTATAAGAATAGCATGGCACTCTGCAGCATAAACCTTCAATTAATCCTTTAGTGCAACCTACGACGATAGACTGCATGGCATTATCGAGTTCTGTTTTAGCTGCACCATAAGCACAGTAAGTTAAAAGTGCTTCAGGCAGTGAAAATGACACACTTGAAATTTTTTGTTGTGTTTCTCTGTTCTGCATTCAATTGTGCTAACAGGGGAAAAAGGTGAGGGGGAGAGAAGATCAGAGAAACCCACACAGGTTTTAAAATAGAATTTGAAAGGCAATGTTCTTTATTTACGTATTTTACTGTGTTTTTTCCATTGTGTATGCATATAATCCTTTCAATCCTTGCCTTTTTACGTGGGTGTGGGTACAGATCCTTACCTAAGGCAGGCAAACTAGGTGCCAGCGGGAGTGGCGTGGTGCCACTCTAAATACAGGTTAGACGTAAAGGCTCCGTTTTGACGGCCTAAGTTTTGGTGCTTACCCTAGATTCAGGTCAGGTGTGTAGGATGCATCTGTGGGTCAGGGAGAAACCAAGCTGCATCCCTGTTTCCTCAGGCAAGACCTAGGTGGGCACCACACTCTCTCCGTGTCCTGCCATATTGATAGAAGGCAGGGGGGAAGGCAGCAGACAAGTGTTCTTGTTGAGATAGTGAGGATGACCAGGTGTGTCATGCTCTGCCCACTGTCTCCATTTGCCTTGGAGATGCAGCCATACCTGGCTCAGGTTTCCTTGATAATCCTCATAGGTGTCTGCAGAGCTGAACCTTACTCTGGGAAAGCCAACGCCTTTCCTTTGACTATGAAGGAAGCGAGGACTGAATATATTTCCAACATAGACTATTCAAGAAAATGTCTAAAGTTAGTGGGAAGAAACTACTGAAAAGATGTGTCTTTGGAAAAAAAGGATGTATATGGGATGTATACAAGAAATGATCTGTAACGTACCTTTCTTTGTCTGTATTCCTAGTGTGCAGCCTGAATTCTGCTAACATGGAATGAATGTTTGGCATAAAAATGCACTTAGTGCATCTCAATACTATGGGATTATTTCCTTATTCTCTTTTGGCTAGTCTGACAAGAAACAGAAATGTTTTTCTTCAGCTTATTTGTACATCGTGTATCTTCTCAGCCAGGATTTCCATTCCCACCTTCCTCAAAAGCTTTTATTGCTCTGTATTATTTTCTGTAATTAGAATTTTCCTACTGGTGTTTACCAGATATACAGGCACGTATTTCTGTGAACTGCAATGCAAACTACTGTTCTACCCTAACAGGAGTATTTGCATGAAAGACGACCAGAGATCTTCAAATTTAATTTTATTCTGAAAAAAATCCTGAAGGCCCTGAAGAACATGTACTAGGTGATTTCCATTCTGCTGCTTTGAAAGAGTACTGATAAAGAAATGCCTTGTAAGGATGGCTTTAGAGAGACAAGTAGTCAGGGCTGCAATGCAGTGATGGCAGTGCCTGTGGTGCTTTGGACATGTTATCGCTACCGCATTGTGTTCTGGAAGATAAGAGAAACAGAGTAGTTTTGGGCTGTTTGACCAATATTGTTGGACAGGCAGTGGTTGAGGGCAGCGGTTGTGATTTCTGCTGTGTGGGCTCCTCTCGAGCTATTCTGTGAATGATAGAATCTAGGAGGAAGCAGGGGCATTACCCAAGAGAAAATGAACTAGCAGATTCCTTGGAGTGTTATTTCTGGCAAACAATGTTTTTCCCTTGAATAGCTTTCACATTGCTGGAAGACCCAGCAGGCATCGAAGTGCTAAGGCATGCTATGTTTTCAGGCACCTGTGAAGATAAATTGGTTGTGAATTTTGGGTTTTTGAGTTAAGTGCCCTCAGGACAGGAGATGAAAAATTAGTCCTCCTGCTTGTGAAATGTTTTCTGTGTAGCTAAAACAAATTTTTAAAACCTGGTAAGTTTCTTCCAGTGAAGAACAAATCTACACAGAAAAACCATTTCCAGATTAACCCCCATTTGTGTGTGGTTTATTTTTTCCAAACTGACGCAGTATGCTCAGGCATTTCATTTTACTTCCACTATTTCTGCAGAGGATAAACTTCGGTCTCGCATGTGTGCTTTCAGGGAAGTTTTATTCTCTTTCAGCATTTTGTGTCTATGTTAAGATGGGCTAATCAAAGGTATGGATTCACTTCTCTCTTGCTCTCCAGGTAGCACCGGGCAGAATGGTGTGCACACCTTACCACCTGCAGCCACAACTGCAGCTAGATGTATGCCCACTCCCTCTTTTCTCTCTCATAAATGATAATTATTTTCTCTCACCCTTTATCTTATCTCCTCAGATTATTAACACTGTGGGGCAACAATATTTCTTTGCTTTGTGTTTTTACTGCACTGAGAAAAACGGGATGCTGGTCTGTTACAGTTTCTGGGAAAAATTGAACCAACCGCAAAAAACTATTTATGCATATTACAAGGAAAGGATATGACTCCAGCTAGCTGGAAAACCACCACAGACATTATTTTGTCTATTGCAGGAATGGAAAGAAAAGACTTGTGTTGTTTAAAAGGCTTTGTCTTCCTTTTATATTACTTTTTTTTCCCTATTATGAGCTGTTCAAGTGCTGCCTAAAGCAGCTTCTAGATTTTTAATCTAATGACCATGTTGTTAAAGGTCTTTTTCTAAGCCCCTGGCTTTTTTGTCTCCTAATCCCATTCATTTTTTCTCCTCTGTTCCCTTCCCATGCATGACTGGCCCTGGTGCAGCTACCAGGTCACTCCTGTCCCTGACAACCTAAGCAGCCCAAGAAGTACCAGGGACCTCATTAGTTAGAGAGCTGTCGAGTCCCCTTGTGCTGTCTGCGTTTGGTTGTGTGGCATATACAGACCAGTTTATTTTTAAAAATCTCTTTGTTTTTTGTCCTTCTGGGTTTCTCGTCCAAGGGCTTCGTTCATAGTGGGCAGAGGGGGCTGACAAGTGATGACCTGGAGTAGGTCCTGCACCCACAGCCCTTGGTAAACCGGGAAGAGGCTGCCCTTTCATTGCTGATCCTCTTTGTCCCCCTGAATATGAGCAAGATGGAAAATGTTGATGAGCTTTTTGTTCTCATTGTCTGACTGGATAGAGAGAGAAGTGGGAACTGGCAGGGGGGTAGATGCCTCTTTCCCTGCACAACCCTTGGTGCTGCTGTGGTTATGTGACAGGGAAAGGACAGTAAGAGCTGAACTGGTCCACAAAACTCTCTCTCTCACATCTGTTCCCTCCTCTTTCCTATGACAAGTGATATCCCTATTGAGAAATTACCTTGGTCCTCTCTAGTACATTTGTCCCACAGCATTTCCAGCAGTGGAAGTGGATTCACGGCAGAATGTGCATTATCAATCCATACCATATGCAGTCCTTCAAGTTTCAGCAGAAAATTAGTTGTTGTGGAAGAAAAAAATGGGTTCTTTTGCTGCTACTCAGGCAGGGGTAGATGAAGGCCACAAGAAGAGGATCAGTGAAGCTGGCATGTAATGCCATTAGTCTCCTTTGAAAACGGCTGAGGTGTTTGAATTTGAAGCCTTTGAATTTCACAGGAAATCCTTGCTGTGGTGTCAGGTGTTGGCTGCACATTTTAATATGGTTGTTTATAATTTTTTCCACTTGTTAAATCTGTGTGCGTAGCCTCAAGTACTTTTTTAATATGAATATTTGCATTTTTAACTTGGGATCACTGAAAAGGAAATGTAGTGATGCAGTAATGTGTACTGTTGTGCACAATTTCTTCCTTTGCTGTGAGGAGAAATAGTAAACATGATATTTAAAAATATCCAGAGGTCTTGAATGTCACTTTTGCAAGAATCATTGAGTGCTGCAGATGAAGTCTTTGATCTCTGAGAGACTCCTTCAACTAAGCTTTAATGAATGCGTTACCTAACTGTCCTTCAAGAAAGGCCATGATTATTACTTTGTTGTGTAACATTTCAGAAACTGAAATGCTGAGATTCTTCACCAGAAATGATCATTTCATTTCATCATCTCATGTGTCTGGCTCTGATTTGCAATGAAACAGCATCTTCTGTGCTGCTGGAATACAAGTTTGCTAATTGTTGGTTCAGGATGGTCAGTATATGCAGACGGGCTCCCTTTAGGTGAGGTTGATGTGCCTGCAGACAAGAAAATGTTGCTGCTCACCAGCTGACCTGGCTGAATCACCGAGTCCCTGATCCACAGGGTGTGCTGACATGCAAAAGCCGTGGTTTTGGAAACCCTCAAAAACGAACGCCCCATTTTCACCTGGTGGATTCTGGGTGGAATGAGATGGGTATCTGGAGGAATCCTGGGCTCCTCATCTGTGGCAGAAGCGCACAGGAGACCTGAGAAGCTCTCCTAAAGCAAACATTGCTTCCAGACAAGGAAGCTCTGGAGCAGTGCAGAGTTACCACATAGCCAGGAGAAACCCAAGCAATCCACAGCTCCTGTCGTTCCTGTGCTGAGCCTTGGACACCACCTGAGTGAGCTATTAATGGGAAGTACGAAAACCTGCCCACGGATGTCAAAATCCACCAAAAGTGAGTGGTTCTCTACAGAGTTTCTAGGCTTGGGGAATAACTTACAAATAAACGTACAGAGTTGCTTCATGAGGAAATTTCTGTCCACTCATAACATCAGGAGTTAATTCCAATCCTCTGTACTCTTCTCACTCCCTTGGCTTCACTTCTGGCTGATGTTCAGCTTGCCTTACACTAAACTCAACAGAACTCTTAATCATGTTTTCTGAAATTAACAAACCAAACCAAACCAAACCAAAAAAATTCCAGCAAGTTTGGTGGGGTTTGGGTTTTTAAAAAAACACCAGTGATTATTTAGTATGTCATGGTTAGTGCTTTCCAAAATGTTTTAGAAATGTGGTTTAAAGCATCTTCAAGGCAAACCAGGGAATGCAAAAGCTGGGCTCCTTACAAGATTTATGCTTCTGTTTGCTGCCAGTCAGATGGATTGTTGACTTGCAGGTGGGAGAGATTAGGAAAGAATCAATGAATCACAGGGGCAGCCCCTGGTAGAAATGCCTCCAAAGGCTCAAATGAATATCCCTAACGACCATCTACGCAGGCCCTCAGTCTGCAGCATTCACTCTGCACAGCTTACTTCGTCTTACTTGCTCATGAAGAACAAAGCACTTGGCTTAGCAGATTTGTCAGCAGTGCCACACTGCTCACAACCAACCTCCATTTTCTCCCAAATAGGAATAAATCCTTAAAGAGAGCAACAAAATGTTCTCACACATCATATGGCAAATGATGGCCCAAAGTCAGGGTGCGATATTTACTAACCAGAAGGGAAATGTCTGTGTGCACACTCATTCACAAAGAAGAAAAAATTACTATATTATTTGTCTTTCCTTAGTAATTAAAGATTAAAACTCCAGTCCTGATTTGGCACCTCCTGCATAGCCCAACCCCTGCAAAGATTTCAACAGTCTCAGGAACACCACTGATGTCTTCATCTAATGCTCGACAAACGCTTTAATGCTGTGATCAAGAGGAAAGCAAAATTTCATCCTAAAAACTGCGTTTGGTTTATAACCCTCCTTTTAAAAACAGCTGTCTCTGTCACTGCCATGAGATCTTGATGTGTGTTACCCACGTGGGAAATCTCAGAGAGTCTTTGAGTGCATATGGATGCACTCAAAGAGTCTGAGGTGCCCCTCTGGATGATACTGGGGAGCTGGTGTGGAACCAGCAGCCCGGCTTTGGTGCCGCTGCAGGACTGGAGCTCTGCGCTCCTCTCCTCTCCCTGCTGCTGCAGGGTCTTCGTGCAGGAATGCCTTCAAGTTGGATGGCTCACTTTAAATGTCAATGAGATGTCAGCAAGGTAATTTCTTTTAAAAAACCCCCCAAACACAAAACCCTCAGCACGTTATTTTCCTATAGAAAATACTACAGAGAATTACAGAACTCAAAAAAAAAAAAGAAAAGAAAAAAAGGGGGTTGGCAAAGGGGAAAAATAAGTTTCAAGAGGCTTTAGGTTACAGACTAGCTTCTCTAGATGGTGAGAAAGTATGAGCTTTCAGGAGTTTAACTGCCCCACTGGCAGCAGCTACTTGGGGGCTACTCTGCCCAGGTCTGGGTCTCACCATCAGGCACCCATTAAGCAGCAGTGAGTGCACTGTCTTTACTCACATGATCCTGCTTAGACTCTGCCCACTCGTTTTCTAGAGCCTACCCTGCTATTCTTATCCTTTTTTTGATGATCCTCGACTGCATTCCCATTCATTTCACCCTTGGAATTGATGTATTTTTTTATCTTTTTTTTACTTGCACATCTTGACCTGTCTTGATTGTGGCCTTTGTCTCTTGCTTCCATCTGATTGTCAATGCAGCCTACAAAATAGATTTATTGCCTTGTCTCTGTCAAAAGGGAGAGAACCTTTCTCTCCTTGTTCAGTAATCAGGGGGTTTTGTGTCTTTCCTTGTCACAGCAACCACTAGTAACTGGTGATAAGGCAATGGAGCAGAAAGCTTTGATCAGTTATAGAAATGCTTTCTTGCTTGCTTTGTGTGGTTTGTAACTGCCATAATACTTGAAGTCAGATAGAACTAAAGAAATCATAACTAATAAGTCTATAATGGAGATGTGTTATTTAACTAGAAATACCTTGTACTCTAAAAAGAAAGTTAGACTGTTGCAGATGGAACTAACCTGGGAGTTAGTTCCAATATTGAATCTGAACAGAACTGGTAGAAGGTTGAGATTACAACGTGTAACTGTCTATATTCACTACCTTTTCTTGATTTTTGCACTTCACATACAACATGATTCATAGCTTTGTACTCCACTGTATAAAATGAATATTTGTTGTGCTGGAAACACTGATTCTGAAAGTATCTGACAGTCTGTTTCTCTGCCACATTGTTCTTCTGCTAAAAAAAAGATTATAAACTCCTTTTACAAGGAATTTCTGTGAGTCTTCCTGGCATGCACCTTGTTTGGAATTCAGATTTTTGTGTTGTTATCATGGGATCAAATCCTGCTGCCCTTATTCAGTCAAAACTGCCACAGATTTCAGCAAAAGCCTTGCCTAACTAAGTAGGGTGCGAAGACCAGGAAGGAAGGTCTAAATTTTTGCCAGTACAATATTTAAGAAGTCACAAATATCTGTGTTACTTTCTGTTCATAACATCTGTGGAGAGGATTTTTTAAAACACTGGCACTGTCCTGGGTATGTAGGAACAGGGATGGAAATACACATTGTGCCACGGGGTCCAGTTTCTTCCTTCACTGATGACCATATAACCAACACATCCTCTGGTGACCCTGCAACAGAAGCCACAAAACACTCTTCTGTTTTGTACCATAGGCTCAACACCTTCCACACAGAAATCAAAACCCACAAAACCACTAATGGGCCATACGAATAGTGTGGGCAAAGTCCAGATCTTGCATCAGTGTCTTAGGTGTTGACAAAAACTGCTGAAATTCGGCTCCAGGCTTGTCAGTGTTATTGCTTGCTGCAGTGGGCGTAGTTAGGACACTCAAAATGCTTCTGCAGTCAACACTTGGAGTGCCTTTATGGTGCATGTTTAACTCCCCTTTGTAATTTAACACAGTTCTCAAAGAACAAAGCATGTCTTCACGCCCAGTTTGTAGGTCTTCAGCCACTTCTAACCCACTGTGGTTTTGTTAAATTTCAAAGGCAATATCCAGGTTACTGACAAAACAGGAAGTGCCAATGATCTCTAGGTCTGCTGTTTTCCTATAAATATTGAATAATTTTGTGACTGCAATTATTCGATAAAATTACCTTAGAGATGTGAGATGTTTACAAGCACATTCAGAATGGGAACTTCAGCATGTTGGAGGAGGACAGCTTAAGGTTACTATGCAAGTAACCTTCACTCATTTATGTCTTGCTGTGCGCTCAGGTTAACCCACTACTCTTGCAGTATCCAAGGTACTTACTGAAGGCAACTAGAAGTCTGAAATAACTAAACATTTAATTATATAATTTTTAGTAAACTGGTAACTACATTAATCAGCTTTGACACTTTCCCTTTTCCTTCAGGGTTATTTTTTCAGCTTAGGTTTTTACCTTTAGGAGTAGTTAGAATGAGCAAACTAGTTGGACGGCTGAAACATTAGAGTTTAGCACCAACAGAATTGTTCTAGTCAAATTGCCCGCTCAATCCAAATCCCTTGCTACTTTACTGAGGAATAAGGTAGCACAGAAAAAGTACTCCCCAGTCTAGAAAATAGACAAAAGCTGGATCTGCTCAAAAGAGAAGCAGAGACTGCAATAAAACTGTTCCCAAGTGAAGAATATAAGTGAGAACACTCACTATTTCTGGCATTGCCAAAGAAAGAACTGGTCTTTAAAGCAAATCTGACAGTGATAATGAAGTATAAAACTACTTCAGTTTCGAGACCATTGCAATTTCCCAGCTAATGTGTGTACAGATTGCTTATGAGGCACTCCTGTGAAATGCAGTTGCCTGAACACCAGGCTAGACTGCAGTGTATTAAAGGGTGAACACAAATGAATCCTCAGTAAGTCATCCACCCGACACCCTCTGTTTCAGCAACAGCGTCACAAAAAGCTGGTAGTGAAGATTATCATCTTCTGGTGACCAAAAGTCTGATGCACGCCCAGCACTCCTGGGGCAGTTCAGCCCTGGCTGACAGCATGGGCTTTCCAGACACACAGTGCCTTTCTGTTTGCACATGCTGTCCTCATTATGGAATCTTTTTACAGACTACTACTCTTTGTGAATTTTGCCAAGGGAAATACAACAGGGGCTTCTCATGGAACACAGTATGGTGTCTTACGAAGACTTCTTTATTTTTGCAGGCTAGCGAGTCTTTCACTTTCATGATTTTATAAGGGTACTTCAAAATGTGAACAAGAAAGACACAGAAGAGGAAGAATGTACTTTTTCCTATCACATTGCTAGTCAGAGTCTTTAATGATTTACACCAAGGAGCTTGTATTTTCATTATCTTCTTTTAATGAAAAACTACAGGAAACAAAATTAACAACATCAGGCAAAAGGTCATTGTCAAATTAGCCTGAAATCTAATAATGAACAGTGACCACAAGTTCACATCAAATAGTAATGGTTTGGTTGCTTTTGCATTAGTAAAATGTTCTATGGGTAGGTGGCTTGCCTCTCCAAGATACTTTTGGAAAGAAGAGAAAATGGGCTGTGATGTCCCCTCCTAAAAAGAGCCAGGTGTGCAGTGACAGGTAGGAAAAGCTGAGCAAATGTATGACTCCAGATGCAAATCTGGAGTTGGGCTATTTCATTGCAAGCAAACCAGGAAGAAGAGAACATTGTTTGATGTCCTGCTTTATTTACTTTTTTCTTTTAAGACTGAAAACCAGAAGTTCTTATGCCTGTCCCATTTTTATGCCTGGTGCTCATCTATTAACCTGGTCCAGGACCAAGTTGTTGTTTATTAAATCATAATTGCAACAATGATTGTTCCCTGTAAGCACACAGAAAATTAGAATAAAAAGAGATTTTCTTTTCAGTAGCTAAGCTGCATTAAAGAGAGACGTATACAGCACAGTGAGAAGCACAGCAGTAAATTATTCTACTCTCATATTTATCTGTCCAAATAATCAGTGTCTCGTATAAGCAAAGTTGAAAGGAAACTCTGGCGCAGTCACTGTCCATCACTGCAGCTCAAACGCTGAGCTGTCAGCTGCAGTGCGGGGACAGGAAAATGGGAACAAAACTCTTCTTCTGACCACTGTAATGGCTGTTCATATATTAATGTTACATGCATAAATGCAGTGTTTGAAGGGGACCACTATCTGCCCATTTGCTGGTAAATCAACACAGATGCTGGCATTTTTTTGTGAAGGGAGAAGAGGGTAGGAGAGTAGGAGGCTGGACCTCTGAATTTTCCACAGGTACTTCAGAACTCACAACATGAGCATTGGGCTTGTGTTTTTGGCACCCCACCTGTGCTTGTAAGAGATACAAGAAAACTTGGTTTGCTTACGTATTTTGGCCATCATGGCTGCAGCAAAACTACCACTATTACTTTGATGCATAAACACAATCTCTCACCCATAAAAAGAGCTAATTTCTACAGATTGCATTTGTAAAATAATTTTCTCAAGTGTTTTCTGAGGCTTGGAATCATTGCCAGGTAAATAGTAGCAAATGATAAGAATGAAAACCAGTGGTGAAACTCCTAGGCCCAATTTATATAGACGAGAACTTGATCACTTTTCAGTATTCATGTGAAAACAGATCCTGAAAATAGAAAAGGATTTTTTGTTTTGAATTTTGGAAACGCCAAGGAGCACAGCAGAAATGAGGTCTTTACTATACCAATCAATAAGAAACAATTTGCAGAGCTGTCCCTCTGTTTGGAGAAAAGTGAAATTAAAAACAAAACACTCCTCCCCTCAATTTTGCTAAAGAACACAGACATGGAGCTATTAATTGGCTTGCCCAGTGTCATGCAGGATTTGTGTGACTGATCAAAGAACAGAAATCAGGTCTCCTGAGTCCTGTTCTTCTGCCTTGACCACAAGATAATCCTTCATTTTAAATGCCTGCCAAGAAGCTCTCCTGGATATAATGCTGGCTGAAGTGTTACCACTGCAGTATGTAAATGAAACTACTCAGTGTTCATCAAAGCTGGACGAACAAATGAAAACTCCCATTCCCCAGCCTCAGGACTTTAGGTACTGCTTTCTTAGGATTTAGAACAAAATTAAATAGGACAAACTCTGTGAAACTAGAAAATTCAATAAATCCCCCTTACGAAACTGGACAATCTGAATAAAACATGGCCAAGAACAAGGGGATAGCCTACTTTTACATTAATCCTTCAAGAATAATTTCATTTTCACTAGCAACTGTAGATCTCTTTGGGTTTTTGATAAGCGCACAGTCAAGTGGCCCAGATTTGCTCTCTTTGCTGTGGTACAGCTGTTCCCAGTGCCAGAAGGACATGCTGTAGGGAAGGGCTCTCCATGCTGCCATCTAGCATGGAGTGAATTTCTTTATTTCCTTGTGCTCAGCATCAACACACGTGTTGTGGTCTGTGCAACAGGATGAGGGAGGAAAACTGCCCGTGAGAAGATACAGGCTGCTCTCCAGTGTGCTGTGCCTGTGCCTTCTCATGCGATTGCCTCCCTGTAGAGACCTGATAACTCCTTTAGGGGAGAAGCAGAAGAGTTTTGCTTGTTAAAAAGGGGTCCACAGAGCTGGAAGGATTCACTGACTTGGCAACTGCCTGTAGTGTGAGCCAGCCCGTCAGCTCCTGTGTAATGAGAGCTAAGAGCCTCTTCCCTGCACAGGAAACCTCAGTAAATAATTCCCTGGAAGTAAGGTGTCTAGCCATAACCTGAGCACCACCATGATGCAACTCTTTAAGGAGACAGGAGCAAGTTAGCAAATCAAGCGTAGAACTTTAAAAAAACCCCATTTTGACTATTTGTGTTAGAGTTTTACCCTTAAAAATGAGGCCTAAAACCTGAGGCCTTCAAAAATCCAGCCTTAAACCCCAAATCCTCAAAGGTCTTTAGGCAGCCAATTCCCAGTGGCATAAATTGCTTTTGAAAAGATATTTTACGTGTCTAGCACACACAACTATTTTTTAAAAGAGCTTTCAAAGGCAGCATTGCTGCTGTTGATAATGGAGCTTCTTCATGTTTAAATTTCAAAGAAATTACCTTTCTGAATGAGGAAAAAATGTATTTCCTAAAAAAAAAAAAACAAACCCAAACCCTAAGGTTTTGTCTTATTTATTTATTTATGCATTTATTTATGTCAATTATTGAGAAGTGAATTTCAGTCCAGGCCTACAGTATTCATCTGATTACACACATAGTTGTAGGATGCTGTCGACAAATTATAGGCTTTGGTCTGCTCACCCAAGAGTAATTATGATAAATTTGGCTAGCTTACCTGGAAATATTTTATTTGAATTTTGGACTCCTTTCAGACAGCTGCATGATTTTCCTCCTCTGGGTACCATTATCTAATAGGTAGCTTTGAACTGCAAATTAAAATTTTGCTTTCTGTGACCAAAGTTAATTTTTGAACTGTTTCTTCGTACCCAAAAATCTCCTCCTCTGAGAGATAAATTGCATTTTATGTTAAAAAGAGAGAACAAGAATCAATTTACACCAGCTCAGTGACTACAAAAGTGTGATGTGTCATGAGAGCTGGCAGCACTGCAGCTGCCTGGACTTCCCTTGCTAAAGCTGCTGCACAAAGTGAGTCACTGAAGAAACAGGAATATCTGGTCCACAGCGCTCCCACTCCTCAAACAGGGCATGCTGCTTGTGTTCAGGACTTGTGCACGTTGCTGCTACCCACTGGTGGTGTCACAGCAGCTCAGCCCTTTTCCCATCAGCACTAAAAACACGAGTGCTTTAGTCTTGAGCAACTGATGTTGAGCAAATATGTTGTTTGTGCTCGTGTGCCCCTGAGCTCAGCGCAATACGCTGTTAGGAAACTCTTTGTGCCTTTGCAGCTAATTTCCATTGCTAAGGTACCTGGGAGGGCAGTGAGCTCTAAGACTGGTGTTTTTGCTTTTGTGGATAAAGCCATGAGGTGTTTTCCCTACTAGATCAAGCCGACTTGTAAACCCTGGAAAGCTCAGTGAGGTGTTACGGACACTGCTTGTGCTGTCGTTCCTCGATTCACGAGCTCTAAACCAGAAACTCAGTTTGGCATGCTGAAGTCTTGATCCCAGCTGCTGTACCTAGCAAGAATTAGTGCTGTTTCACTGATCTGGCCCTTGATGCTGTTAGGCACTGGAGCTAGCAGGAATCCTTTTACTACTGACTTTTGTCTTTTCTAACTATATGGTACTAGAGTTTGTAACAGGAAAAAAAGTATGTGTTATTAGTAACACCTGTATTTTCTTTAGTACCAAATACTCAATAGTATTTGATGGTCAAATATATACTTCTCACTTCATTAAAAGGGTAATTTATTCATCTTAGAGCTAACTTTCGAGTATGGGCTATGATATTTTTAGCTCCAGACAGTGTGTTTTCTCATTGCTGTATCATATTACCTCCTTGTACACCTTAGCTGCAAATGTCAGATGTGAAGGATTAATTCTAACTGATAAGAGAGTTGCTTTAATGTAACTTCATCTGTTGAAATAACTTATTACCTGAACCAATGCTTTGTCTTAAGAAACAGACTACACACACAAGACAGTAAAATATTTTTCAAATGGTAGTCTTTGCCTCGTCACATGTCAAAACAGAATGTTTGTTCCTCAGATAAAGTGAATCAAAGAACGCTACAAACTTTCTATTTCTGCCCTTTCTAGATAGCTTAAATTCACGCTAGAATTTCATGCTGCATGGTGCATTTTATTAATTGATGTTGTCATTTTGAGATTTCATTGATAATGAGCCTGTTCAGGTCATGCTGGTATTTCACTCCTTGCCCTAATTGCACTGTTTCCCCAGAGTGGCAAGACTAAGCGAGAGATAATTGTTCCTCTTTTGTCTTTGTACAGTACCTATGGGCACTGACCTACACCTGGGATGAAAAACCTCTTGAATCTCTGGTTTCTTCATTTTTCTGTGTCATATTTCTGCATAAAAACAAAATTAAGAACCTTTTAGAGAGAATTATTGTCCAATAAAATATACCGATGAGTATCATCTCGGCTTAAAAAGCTTAAATCAGACCTATTTACATGTCTTCCCTTCCTATCCCATCCTCAAAAAGACTCTATAATTCCTAGTCAAAAGGCTCCAGTGATGAAGACCCATCATGTCTATTTCTGTGCCCCATTTTCTTAGTGACATAGAATAGTTCCTAATTTTGCCTCTGAATCTTCTTTGTTGCCATTGAGTCGCCATTATGTCACATCTAAACAGACAATAACAAGTTGTTCCCTTCCCCTTTGCAATCGTCTTGTCTGTATTTTAAGGCTTCTTTTGAGATAAACACAAATTATCTCAATCACTATTCACTGGTGATGTTTCTTAGATTTCTGGTATTATGGTGTTCTTTCTCCTGCTCTCCAGATGCTCCAGATCATTCTCCAAATGTTTTGTCCAAAACTGGACATACCACTCCAGCTGAGATCTTACCAATAGAGCATCTTTCAGGTTTTATTCCTCTTTTTGTAATTCAGGGTGATGTTTTCACTTTCCAATAGCCTTGACTCATGCAAACATTAGAATTCATTGCAATCATTAGACATTTTTCTAGAACTTGCTGTCCAGCTCAGTGTATACTCATTTGCTTAGTTGACTGTGCCTGTCTGGGTGTAGTACACTGCACTCACCCCTGCTGAGAACCATCTTGATGTTTTTCCCAGAAAGCTTTTCCAATCTATTGAGTGCATTTTGTATTCTAAACATATTCAGCCATCTAAAACTTACCAAATGTTTATTCACCTGACTTAGGCTCACCTTAACAACTCAAATACCTGTTTCAAAGTACCTATGTATTAAAAATTAAAAAGTGTCTACAAGATTACATTATCAGAATGTGGTTATATGAAGTAGCACAATTATATACCCTGCTTCCTCTTGGCTTTGAGATTTTTCTCAGTTCTATTGCCAGAACCATCCCTTGGGAAGAAGGAAATTCTGAAAACATTCCCTAAAGCCACCCTGATTTGATCCCTAGACCTAAAGGCTAGTTTACACCAGTTTCTGCTGCCAGCAGAACTGCCCCAGTATTTAACTCAGAGTGGGCATCTCCAGAGTGGCTGTGGGTGAGAGGGCACTGGGTAGCGGTGGGAAGAGGATATGGATAAGATTTTCCTTCAGAGATGTTCTCAAGAAGGTGCCACTCATGTTGCAAGGGTAAAACAACACGGAGATTGCAAGACTTTGTGCTGTAGTGCAGGTGCAGGGCACGGAAAGCTGCCATGAAGTTTTGAGCTTTTGCCGCCTCTGAGCTACAGCGCAGCTTGCTGTGTGAACACACCCTCAATTTATGGGCTTGAGGATCAATACACACCATTTTCAACTTGGCTAGGACATCCTCATCCTTACAGTATCCCTGGAGAAATTCCACTGGCTCCAGTGGTATTATTAATTTTCCCTAGATGACTCCTCCATTCTTTATACCTGAAGGCCTGGCAGAGTCATACTTAGCAGCTGCATGGCTGCTGGGGGAGAGAAAGTCAGCCCTATTCCTGTCATAGGACATGGGTCATATGCTGCATCAGCTAGTGTTAACTATATTAATCTCCTCTCTTTTGCTTGCCTCTTCACCATCTTCCTTCCCCTTCTCTTCTTTCTTTTTGGTTTTTTTTTTTTTAATTCTTTAAATTCCTCTCCCAGATAAAGACTGCAAAGGCAAAAAGTCTAAATAATGAAAAGCCACAAGCATTTCTGAGTAAGATCTCGGGCTTGTCTCCCCGTCTGCACACCTGTTCAGCAGGATGCTTAGATTACAGCTCTTTATGTCAATTTTGTCTTCTTGCTATAGACTAATGAATTTGCTGAAAAGGTACCATAAGTAAAGCACAGGTAGAGCTTTATGAATGATGTTCAGAAGCTTCTCTTAAACGTTTCCCAGCTTCCTCCTTCCCTGTCTTCTCTCACTGTGGAAACAAACTGTGTTTATGAGCCATTCACCCAAACATTTTTCCTTTTTGCATTCACGGCAGAGAGGAGTCTGGGGACAGTGAATGTTCCCACAGCTACTGTGCAAACAGCAGCTAATACTCAAGCCCACCAGGATGGGGGTATATTGCAGCTTTGAAGCTGCTTGATGGGTTGGTTTGTATATTCACATTTTTATATGCATATTTATTGCCTAGAAGCCTACATAGTCGCCTCATTGAGGAATCTGGAAGATAAATGTTAAAATGGGACAATCTCAGCATGTCCCCATGGCAACCCTTACACGTGACAAGTTCAGAGTCAGTGGATTAGAGATGTTTCTCTGGAGAAACACCAGATGTGGCAGACAGGACTTTGACCCAGGCAAGAGGCTCTCCTCTTTACAGATGCCGGTCTTATTCATGCCCTAGCTAATGCTGAGGAAGTGTTCATAGACCGTTCAAAGCCGGTTAGATTTCCCACCTGAAGATGTTCTAATTTGTGCCCTGATCCAGCAGTTCCTCTAAGAACAGCAAAGGACTGCCCTGTCTCCTGTTTCTGACAAGTCTCCTGGCCTAGTTTGACTCCTGTGGAGTGCCTGTGGCTATAAGCACTGTATACGACTCCTTAATTCCCTGCTTTCGCTACTATTTCTGAAGCTTATTTTGTGCTGGTCTCGGCAATGGAGCAGGGTGGCTGAGGAGCATCGGGAAGTGCTACTTCCTATCACTGGTAGTGACTGAACTTGTAGTAATCAAATATGTACTGAAATCTGTTATTAATATAGGACCACTCTGTTCTGTCTCCAAATTCTTCTGCTAGCAGCTGGATCAGAACAGATGCCCAGTAACATCTGTTGAATGCAGAGATTCCTTGCCAGCATCGTACAAAGTGTCTGCGTTGTGTTAAATGCCCTGGCTTTGGAAAGGATAGCATGAAAGTGTAGGGTGCCAAAGGAAATTACACGTTACAGACACACTCACTGTATTCTCCTGCTGTCCTTGCCATCGCAACAGCTGTAGCCAGCAGCAGTACCTGTGCTGGAGAGGTCTGAAATGTGAAAGTGTGGGCGTCTAGTGCTGTTTCCCTGCAGGTCTTAAAGAAATTTTCCTCATCCTCAGGAGGTGAGCAGAGGGCAGAATGCATGAAGAGAGCTGCACTGGAAGGGATTGAAATGGGGAACATGTACAAGGCTGACTTCACTGTTGGGTTGTTTGATCTAATTGGAACTGGCATTTTTGTCAAAGTATCTTAAAGGACAGTTAACAGTACCTGGGGTCCTCTTGTCAGGTGCTTAAAAAACCTAGGGAACGAATACATAAATAACAGCAGGACCAAGGAACACTTTAACACACATAAGAAATCTGGTCCAATCAAACCCTTTACATAAATTCAAATAGAATTCATGGGAAAAAAGCACAATAGCCTGTCAGAATCAAAGAACAACTGCAACTGCTGTGAAACAAAATAAAACAAGATGGCAAAGCCTCAGAGCACAACAGACACCATCTGACTCTAGTTCTAGATATAAACTGGGTATTTATTGAATTCATAGCCTTTTTCTTCTTTCCTGGAGATCTCCTTTGACGTTGAAAGCTAATTTTGGTTGCTGTGAACCACGTCCTTTGTTACACTTACGTACCTGCTTATAGGGAGCAGCTGTACCATACCCTGGGCTGTTGAGCTAACCAGATGAAGCGGTTAAGTAGGCCTTTATAAAATGATGATATGTCACAGGAAGCCACTGCTCACCAGGCATCCTGGCAGCAATGAAGCAGTGGATCTGAGGAGGGTTCCCTAAGGCAGGTGGCAAAAGGCAAAGTTTTGGGAATTGCTCTCCAAAGTGGTTGTGTGAGGAGGAAAAAAAAGAACAGATACGAAAAACAAAGAGAAATCAGAGGAAATGAAAGCAGTGATATTTAGCACAAACCCCTTTGGGAAGGCAGAATCAGGGATCTCTGAATATGGTGATTGATTCTGTTTTGCTCCTGCTGTTTTCATGGAAATAGCACTCCCGGTGCAGTCTTTGTAAATAGAGGAGGGCACCAAAGGAAGTACTTGACTAGCATCATCCGTTTGTCTGTGACATAAAAAAAGAGAGCTAGATCCAAAATATTGTCCACAGCCTCAGGCAAAAGTATGACAAAAATACATGTGTAATTATATTCCTCACTTCGGGCTTTGCTATTATCAGAGAGCATACAACTGCCTCTCCCTGTCCCCAAGCTCTTTCTGGGATGAAGATAGAGATTATGTATCACCAGCACTCACAGTGAATAGTCTTCTCATCAGACAGTTGGCATTCATGAAGGAAATGGGAAAGCTCAACAACAGCAACACTGCTGAAGAATAAAAAGTTATTGTATAAACACAAAAGGCTTATTGTTTTCATAGAAGTTAATTTTCATGCAATTTTTCAAATTTAGCATTTTTTAAAAGCACTTAACAGTTCTCACCTGTTCTTCGTAGGTAAATACTGTGCAAACAGTATCTAATTCATAGTTATTAAATAAGTAGATACTAATATTTTCATTTCGATGGTAGAATAGAGGAGCAATTTCTTTCTTAATGTCGTGTATTGAGTCATTTTCTTGGCAATGCTCAGGCATGGCTGGCTGGAAAGGGGGTTAAGCGCTTGGTTGTGCCATGAACTAAACAGTCTGATCTTAGTCTTCCTGAGTAGTAGCACAGCAGCAGAGCGAACATATGCTTGTTCTCAAAATGGGAAGAACAGAAGTGAATCAGGCCTGGCCACCACTCTCCAAAACACTGGCTACCATCTGGCCTATCGGGGTAAGACCATAGTGATGATGCAGGCCAGCTAACAACACTATTCCCACAACGAAGCAGAGGAGGAACTGCTCTAATCCTGGCTAACAGGGTCTTTCGGAGGCTGTTCTTGGTTGGTACTTTTTGGGTACATTGTTTCGGTCCTGAACCCTGCCTGAATCATAAGGTAGTCCCTAAGCAAATTGGCCTAAGTCAAAAAGCAGGCTTGTACTGCTAGGGCTGTAATAGGGCATCTGGGGGCTCCTGGGTTACATGATTAGTTCTTAACTCATTAAATCAGGATATTATCACTGAAATATGTGCTCGTTTTTTTGGTGGATGGTGTAACAAGACTAGGCACCTCCACAGAAACTATTCAATGCTCCCAGGAGTGAAGAACAAGATGCTTGGTTTGCCAAAGAGAAACAGCAAGACAGGTGCGTATCTTAATGGGGATCTAAATCGGGTTTTCTCATTAAATACATCCATCTTTAAATCCATCCTTTCAGTACTTAGTCTATACCAGAGGGTGGCTGTTTGCTGGAAGGGGAGGAGACAGCAATAACTTGCAGAGCTCACCTGGGACATGTGGGTTCTTCTCAGCCTGAGGGCTTCCATGCGACAGCTCCCTTTTCTAAATAAAGCTGGGAGTCTTTCCCACTAGGCCGAAATGGAGCTTCTTGCCATTTCTGTGCAGACAGGCCACTGTGCAGGAAGGCAAGATGAAGCCATGAGGAAGGTCCTACAGCGGCACAGGGCAGGGTAGGGGACCGGCTAGAGAACGGCAAGGCGAATATCATTATAATGGCAATTTTCTTGACCTACTTTATTCAACTATGGCACTTTGCAAGCAGGATCCCTAGCAACAGCATTACAGTCTTGAGGCTTCCTGATAGGGGCTTGGTATTTGTTTGTTTTCAGCTGCTGTTCCACATCCTGAGCAAGGCAACTTGCCAGCAGCTTAACGAGGACATTGCCAAAGAACCTGTCTCTCTCACCCATGCTCTCTCACCCGTTCATTACTTTACAGTGTTGCAGTAGCCATGTTTGGGATGAAAAATCAAACAAAAACTTTATGCTGCGTGAAAAAATTGGTGAGGAAAAGAATGCTGTAGGCTACTTGTGCTGATATGAGGGTTCCTCTGTGCATCTGATCTCATGATCCTATGGTTAGATACAGACAATGAGTCAGAGCTGAATGCTTCCCGTAGACTTACATTTTCCATAGCTCAACTGCTGGGGTGGTTTTATTAAGCTAAAAGCACACACAGACATACACCAATGAATACACAGTCTTGGGGGAACAGGGAGGGCCCTAAGAGCATTTCGTCTGTTTGAGAGTGTGTTTAAGTAATGGCATTTGCCTAGCAAAAAAACTCATAAATACTACTTGGATTTCTTTTATTCCATTTGCCTCCTTGTTTCTTTTTAGGTTTTGAGGAGGAACTCAGAGAGAAAATAAAACATTACCAAGCCTTTTACCGTTAGGGACCTGCTGGCCATCACATTGCTGGTGTAACCAGATGTGGTGTCTATACCATATAGGTCACATGATATAAGTTATTGTCCTCAGTCCAGCCTGTACTAGACTGGAGTGATATCGAATTAGGGTACAGACACCCTTGTCACCATCGGGGTTTGACAATGTCTCAAAACCCCGGTAATTCAGATGCAGAAAAAAGCTGTTATCCCCATCTGTTCTCTCCCACTGCTCCACGGCCTTTCCTTCCTTCTCCAGGCAGAGACCCAAAGCAGGATTTGTAGTTCTCATCCATGCTTCAATCTCTAATGGGTCTCTGCAAGCAGCAGGAGAAGCGTCTTCAGGCCCTGAGGGATGTTAACTCTTAAGGGAACTGGCCCCAGTCCATCCCTCTTTTAATAAACCCAAACAGTTACTTAAATTTTCCTCTCTGTTAAACTGTTCCTCTGAAGCCATTTATCTAACAACCTTTTAGTACCACAAATGCATTTCAGTTCTATTTTCAGTTCTACTGGCTCTAACAGTTGCCAGGTCCAGAGCCAGTCTCAGAAAGAGGAGGCTTTCAGAGACCACCTTGCTCTTCCTGAGATACGAATCCATCTTATTACAGCTGGCCAGCAGCCCGAAGTATGTGTTGCTGCTGCTGGAGCTAAACACATTGTGGGTGGAAAGAAAAACGAGCAATATTACCTGCTATGAACAGAACATGCTAGAAAGTGCATCTCATAGTGCCTAAGGAAACTGAATCTCAAAATATCCATGTTTTATGGTCCTACATAGCATAACCCAGCCCGTAACTTTGACTTGAAGTGGTGAACTGAGACTTTGCAATAAAAGGTTCAAATGCCAGTGTTAAAACTTCATTTTCCAGAATTGCACAGAATCACAGAATATGCTGAGTTGGAAGGGACCAACAAGGACCATCGAGTCCAACTCCTGTCCATACAGAACTAAGACTTTGTATGGTTCATGTGGGGTTTTTGATTAGTTGTTAATAATTTGTTTACATGGATCCAAGTCAGATGCCAAGGGCACTGGGCTTGATGCTTTCTGTGAGAAATGATGGTCTCACACCGTTGAACTTTAGCCCATTTATTAATTATAACTGAGAACAGAGGTCAAGGATAAGCCCACAACCCCCTGTGGCAAGGCACACCGGGCCGGGTGCTCCCCCACCCAGATGTGACACGGGCAGAGGACCAGGGGCTAAGCACCAGGTCAGCCTTATACACACAGTCTCTTGTCCTTACTGGTCCTTTTTGGATCTGTCATGCAATTGGCTCATCTTCTAGGGGCATTCTCATCCAATCATTTCTCCAAAATCCTTTCTGGTTGGCTCCTGCCTGGTTTAATCTGGGTCCCGATGTGGTCATGTTCTCTCCTCAGAACATTGTAGAAACTTCCCCCCCACCTATGGGCAATAGCACACTTAACATTGGAAACACTTAACATTTTTATACTATCAACATGACTCATTAAATAACTCCCAAACTCACTTATAACAGTTAGAACTTAAAACGTGCTCATAACTTCTTAACAAACCCAACTCGTAATAGTAACCCATTTCCATAAACTCAGCTTACAACAATAACACATTTTAACAGACCCAATTTCATTTATAACACTTTCTGTGTTGTTCCAGACCTGGGGCCACTGAGTACACAGCTGGGACACAGCACAGCAGGCTATCACACACTGTTGGCTCTTTATGGGGCACTATGTTGCCTCCTGGGTTAGTATCCAGCTTGATTTGCTAATCCTCTGAGCCAAAGGAAGGAAAGGAAGCATTGCCTGAGGCATGCAAGCAGAAGCAGCTGTGTGTGAGTGAAGACAGAGAGGTGGAGCTGGCAGCCAAGGGGTGTCACAGAGGGAGACCCTGTGGTCACCTAGAGCTGGAGGCACACACAGCCTGGTTGGGTGCCAGCAGTACTTACAAGCTGCAGGCCAAACAGCAGACTGAGGGGGTTACATCATTCTGTTGCTTTTGCCCAGACTGCCTTTGGAGGCTGTTTTAGAGACAGGTGGCATTTCATCCTTGCTGTGATCTATCAAAGTCACCCATCAAAACTCTGGCTACAGGGAAATTAAGGAATGAAACATCATGAAGGGGAGCCAGGATTTCATCCATCGCTACCAGGATATCACACTCCCTGCTTGCAGCAGCACTGGGACATTTCTTCCAGAATGCTGTGGGTGTGCTTGTAGGAATCCCCTAAAAGAGGGCAGAAGATGCTCAACTGCCCATCTGGGTGCCCTGGTCTCACCACGCAGCTGCTAAGCTCCTGATGATACAGCAGAGCCTTAACAGGGACTGAAGCCACCCCTCCGAGCACAGGTATTTACAGAAAACCCCCCTGTTCAAAACACACTGCAAGTAGTATATGTATATATTGAGTTAGTCTCTCTATATGCATATATGCAACTCCCATTAGTTTAACACAAAAGTAACAGGGATCTCGACCTATTAAGTGAGACAGGTCTCAGATACCTGTTGGTAAAAAGGATCTGGATGTGTGCTACTACCACTTCTCTTTGCTTTATATGGCTCGAAGGTATGTAAAGCCCTGGCTGGCTTTGCTTGTGCATAAGGAAAACTTTTTCCTTTTTTTTTTCTTTCTGAATAAGAAGAAAGGAACCATAGCATTTTATTTTTTTTAACAGATAAACAGCTTCTTCGAATCCGTGTTTTACCTTCCAGAATTCACTTCTTTCAAATGCACCGCTGAAAATGCTTTGTTATAAATCATGCAACAGTGGGTGTATTTTATTTGGGCTAATACAGATTGTGTTGCTTTATGCTACTACTACACCGTGAGCTGTGCTCTCCTTGTTGTGGGTTTTTGCATATCCTGATGTATTTTACCCTGTTTTAGAAGTTCGTGGCAGAACCTTGATTGATTTGAAGGTGCAGAGGATTGCAGGATGGTGAAAAATAACCTGAGATTTTTGCTGAGCTCATGGGTCTGTGAGCAACAACGTACTCATCGCTATTCATAAACTGTGCGATACTGCATGCTACTTTTCAAGGGTTTAATTGCAGTTGGCACTATAGACCTATGGCTGGTGGCAGACATCGTGCCAAAAGGGGGTGTTTCTGGGGCTATCTGCCATGTGATTCCTTCCCAGGAATCATTGTCATCCACTTTCCAGCAGGGCTAAAAAGAAGCTATCTGCAGGTACAAGACAATTTTACATTTTTCTTCTAGAGATGCATTTAAACTAGTGTTAAATTTGAGCCTAGCTTCTGCTAGAGTGACTTTGGAGGTTCTGATGCCTGCCACTGAGGTGCTGAGAGCTGAAAGGTGTTTTGATGCATGAGCTTGGGTCTGGGCAAGTCCCTGTACAAAAATATGTGGAAGTCATAACCCAATGTGCAGAAGATCCCTCATCTCATGTTATCAGGCCTTCTGAAGGGATGGTTTCCCAACATGTTTCACTTCAATCAATGCTAGTTTTCTTTGTTGTCTCTTCTTTTCTTTCTTTCTTTCTGTTCATCTCCTTGTGAATGCTACTTGTTCAACAGTTTACCCGGGGTTGTTTGTTGCTTTGAAAGTATACGTAGAACTGAAAGTTGCCTGGCGTCACCCAGTTTGAATGTAGACCTCTTTGGTATGCTTTGATGACCCTGAAGGGTGGCATAACCAAATGCAAAGTTAGGCGTGACGTGCACTCTCTCCTCTGCTGGCAGAAATGCTGCATGAACATGATGATTTGAATTGGCTGGATCAGGCAAGAGTGAGAAGCAAATGCAGAATAATCACTCCACATACAAGGTCCTGTTGGCAGAGAGATGCGGTTTGTGGTGAATCTTTGGGGAAGCATGAATATTTCCAATAAACAAATGGGACATAATCTTTGAGAGTCGGCAGAGGAGGAAGGAAAGTGCTGTCAGCCGCAGTCATGTTCAATTAGTGGTTGTAAAAGTGACATTTGCTCAGTGTATTCTTCTTAGGATCAGTGCTGAAAATACAGCTCATCTATTAGCATATCTGACAAGCTACGGTGTTTAGCCCAGTTTCTCAACATCTTGCCCAGGAGAATAGGTCAGTCTGTTTACTGAGATACTTTTCAGCATATTTTTATAGCATTACTGAGAAAATGGTCGTATTTCAAACAGTGAAATTTCAGAATATGCAGAGCACTGCCTGTCACGTCAGCCATGGATGGGTGGTTCACTCCTCAGCTAGTGTAGGATGGCAGTGCTTGTGCCACAGATGTGAAGTAACTCGTGATGGGTAGAAAGGAGAAGTTTTCTTCCTGTTCAGAGGCTTATTCATAAGAAAGAGATATAATCAAATAAGAAATCTTTTCTGTCCTTTAGACAGTCTATTGCCACATAAACGGTTAAAATGACCTCCTTGTGCGGGAGTTCTGAAGTTCTCATCCAGCTGATACACTCAAGCTTTCCTGGAAAATATACTTTATTACTGCAGAATTTCTGTGTTTAGCCAGATGAGAAATAAAAACATTGTCTGAGCTCTTTGGAAAAGTGTGGTTGAGATGTGAACCAGATAGAAAGGGTAAATTGCTGAACCGAAGGGTGATATGATAGGAAGGCAATGGGAGAATGTAAAGTTGCTGTGTCATGACTGCAGCAACAAAAGTATTTTAAGGGGGTGATTTCTGTTAATTGCCTTGAGCCCTTTGCTCGTATCTGGTGTCCCTTACCACCGTTCCAACAAGATCTTTCCTGTTTTGGATTTTGTTCTGTAGGGAGAGATTAGTGTCTTCATGTTATTTGGAAAGCACCACGCCTGGGACTGGGCAGCCAATAATGAGTAAATAACTCATGTATTTTGGGAGCCTGTAACAGTAGCTGTGTGGAAAATGGCAAGTCTGTCTGGCTTGCACTGCTGTCTGTGTGTGCTGAGAGAGTGTCTGTACACAGCACGTGTTTCTCTGGCTAATTTGACCACCAGTGACTGTGCAGATTGTGCAGAGTGAACTCTACAAAATCAGAAGTGAACTGCGGGGAAATAAGCGAGCGCTTCACACAAAGCAGATCTGAGAGGACCTTGTGGCCTCTGCGGCCACCAAAGCTGGTGTGCTGTGCTTCTCTGTCCCCATTTTCAGCACTGACCACAGCAGCACAATAGCATCCTGACTTGCTGGGTCAGGATGAGCTGCTCTCCTCCACGTCAAGGGTTATAAACATGCTGTTTTTTCCCTCCTTTCATCATGTCTGGACAATAGTCTCCCAGTCTTCTCTCAGGGGCTCTTTTTGTGCCCCATTTCCTATTCCTTCCAGTCAGTTCCTTTCCTATTCCTACCACCCAGAATACAGCCAGCCTGAGGAAGGACATTAAGAGGGAAGTACGATACCATCAGCTAAGACAAAAATCTCCTGACATAGTTTATCTAACAGAATGGTCTGGGCCTTCAATCTCCTGTTGCCAAAGTCATAATTTCTTTACTTTCAGCAATGTGAGGATGCTAAAGCCAAGTGTGTAAACTGGGTCACTTCATTACCATCATCTTCAAAAATTCAAAGGTGTGGGAAGGCAGTGCTTCCAGTTCCAACACTGTACCTGGGGCAGGCAGCAGATATCTTAGTCGTACTGGGCTGTAAAATGAGTTTTTATTTTGAATTTAAAAGTAATTCTTTACAATTTGAGAAATAAAAAATGGCACGCTCCCCAAATCCCATGCTGCATTAGTTCAGCATGTTTATTAAAAAATTTCCTTTTACAGAGGGCTGGAAGGTTAGGAATGGGAATAGTTCTGCTAGGATTGGCTATGGGAAATGGGAAAGGCTAAGTGTGTCATTGCCTGATGTGCTTAAAATAAGGCTGGCTGCCCAGTACCAAGCACTGGAATGGATGGGTGAAGAGCAGACTCTGCAACCAGAGGGAGCAGGCTCTGATCTGTTGGCTCTTCAGCATCTCCTGCAACTTGAAGTCATGAGAAAAATCTACGTGTAATGCGGTTTTGCTGGGATATATTTTGCTTCTAACACATTGCCTACATTGCCCTAATCCCTTAATCCCAGTTTAGTTACTTAGGGGAAGGCTTCTAATTGCAGGGGCTGACAAGTCCCCCAGTACAAAAGGCACACTGCTGCTGACACATCTGTAGTCATGATCTGGCCACACAAACCTTAGTTTTTTCCCCGGTCTGCTACACAGGTACGGCCTGCTGGCCAGTTGCTGTTAGAATTTAGTATTAACACTGCAGTTAGAGTGTCATTCTCCCAGAGCCCAGATTTGCTAGATTCCCAGTCACAGGAACTCAGGCCACCTGTGGTTTTTTAATCCTTGTACTCTGCTTTTCTCACGTCCTCTGTGGATGTTCTTCTTTCACCTTCACCACAGAGAACTGCAGATAAAAACTGGTTTTCCAGCCACTTTGGATATTCAGTCATCTTTTGGTGTATTAATGCTGGTTCTTACAGAAGTCTTGCTGAAGTTTTAGAAAAATCTTCCTTTTCCTTTTGAACTTCTTGATGCTTTATCTGAACTCTTACAGCTAAAGCAGAGTTTGATCTGTGGCACAATATTTAAATAGAAACTCGCTGCAGGGTATTATTTTGGTGTGCTATGTGCAACAACAAAAAATATTCTGGCAATTCCCACACAGTGAGGAATTTGCAGGATGAGACAAAAATTAATTACTATAAGTAATGCAGCCACTGTACACATCGGTTTTATAAAAAGAAGAAATAACCATCAGATTAAGACACTGAGCTCATCTAGAGGTACTGCAGTCAGAGAATTCAATTCAACAGAGACATTTCTCATGCAGCACAACATACACTTTCTGAAAATATAAATCACAACAAATGAACTGGGAAAGGCACGGCACTGACACACATAAAATTACAGAACAAAAGAAATCTCTCTTGGTTTTCTTTGTTTGATTACAAAAAGCTGAAAGGCAAAGATTTGTTTATCTCATTGCACAGGGATACAGCAAGATTTATCTGTCAGGTCTTTACGCTCAGGGCTGTTTCATGTTTGTGGTCATGGCACACTAAGATTTTAGGCACGCTATTATTTCTTATAAATACTTGTTAGGGACCGATGGTTGTACTCTGGTAAGATCAACACGCAAGGAACTCAGCGGTGATTGACTTGAAAGGTAAATACCTGTGGGGGCAACCTCAAAAAAAAAAAATGTTCCCATCAGAAGCCGATTTGGAGGCTTGGAGGGGGATTTTGTAGCTTCTGGAGAAGTCTTGCAGTGTAAGTTTTAAAGCTTTTCTTGGTCCAAGTGGCAATAGTTAGTAGTTCAAAACATGGGTCAAGGCAGCAATTTCATTCCTCTGGATTTCAGCAGGAGAAAAATGTAATAGTTCACATAGTTGTACTCGACTTGCAATTGAAAAGGAGCTTGCGTGCTCTAAATGTATTTCAAATGGCAAGACAGAGCAGATGTGTTCTTATAAACAGCTTTGTAAAGTCAGGTAATCTGTTCTCTGTATGTATTACACCCTCCTGGTCTCATAAGTCATGAGATATGCATAGAGAGTAGTTTATAATGTGAACATTCAGAACTTATGTGTCAGAAATTTACAGGTTGGCACATCTTTTTTTTGAATTTGATGTATTAATTTCTTGTATCTGTCTCAACTCTCTTAGTCTGAGAGACAGATTTTAAAGGAATTCCAGATGTAAGGCAAACAGTAAAAACTCTGAAGACTGTTAGGCACCTAACTTTGCATGGAAATGTCCTATGGTATTTCCAAAACACCAGATCTGTTTGACATCTAATACACACTACTTCTCAAAATGACTTAGTCCTCTATCCTGCATAGACTTTTTTTACAAATCCTATTTGATACCTATCTGCACCTCTAAGTATCTAAATGCCTTTGCAAATCTGGATTCAAACTCTTTAATACTATCTCAGAATTTAATGATAAGGAGAGTTTTGCCTAAGAAAGCATTTCTGTATTCAGCCTTGGAATTAATCAGGTGCAAGCCAGGGAAGGTTATGTTCTAGATAATCCTTCCAAAAACTAATATCTAAACATACTCTGTGAGTGTTTAGTCCCATATACTGTAATACAACAAGGCAAAGATTTACTATACATCTTTTCAGCAACTCAGTTTTGTTTTTTTCCTAACAAAGGGCAATAGATCAACTTCAGCCTAAGTCAACTGAGAACCTAGTGTCAGATTTTGTTTAATTGGACTGAAATTCCCAGCACTGTAAAAATAGAAACATACTTCAATGAGAAATCTTTTTATATTACATTTTCTTTCAGATACCTGAGTCTAAACTTAATGTAAAAATCTTGTACTGCCATCCGGTTTGCTAGAAAGTGCTTTGGAGAGATACTTACCTTTTAGGGTTTTTTCTTTGCTCTAAGAAGCACTTGAAAATCAGCACATCTCAAATGCAAACCAACAGAAAAGTAATCTCAGTTTTCTAAATGAGGAAAAAGATCAGCGTTCTTGCTGTTTATCTTGCTCGCTCCATAGCATCTAATTTTCTAGTTGATATCAGAAAGAAAAGCAAAACAAAAATCAATTTTTAGAAGTGAAAAAAGACATTGAAAGGAATACTGCAATATGTTAAGACCATAACGACCCCAGATCTCTTTGTCTTCCCAAAGGCTGTTATTTTCAACACTACACAGATTGCAGCACGAATTAAAAAAAGAAAGTGGCACATACACAAGTGGCCTTTATGACCTCTTGCTGTTTTCTACAGAAACAAGTAAAGGTCAGAATCTTCTTTCGATATATAAGTTATGGATGAAGTGCCAGACAGGTAGCCTTTATATAATATTTACATGTTGAATGATAGAGATATCTAAAATTAGCCATCTTGCTCTTCCCTGTAGAACCCCGCACACTTTCTTCCTGTCTGCAATATTTACTCCAGTGTATAGTCCAGGCTCTTTAAAGATTGCTAATAAATGCAGGTGCCCATGAACAGAAATAGAGAATAAATGAACAGGTCTAATCATGGTTGTGGTGGTGAGAGCCTCTAAATAAAACTGATTTTGCTAGCCCCCAAAAACCAGGGACAAAGATGAGCACTGTCCAAGAAGTCAGAACCCTACCCTATAGGTAGTTAGAATGAGGAGTTATTTTTATATACCTTTTTGTTTTGTAGCAAACTAACTTGTGAAACAATGGATTTAACTTTTGGCTATGAACCTATCTAAGGAATATTTTGACATCATACTTACTGCTTTGAGTGTGTCCAACTGAAATGTCATGGAGCTACCTAGTTGCATATGTTAAGTTCACTTACAGGCCAGCTCTTCTTACAGACATAAATCTATATATTTCATCTCACAAACACTATTGCTCCTGCAGAATCTGTATTTCTGTAGGAGCTCACTGAAGTATAGGCGCCCAACGACATTTCATAGAAAACCAAAAAATCATCAGGTTAAATAAAAAAAAATTTTTCTAGTTACTGGACCAAAGCCAGAGGCATTTACAGTGTGTGGGATAAAATCAGAGCAGCCTGGAAGTTGTTCTGTGAGGAATTTGAGGAAGAAACTGAAAATGCAAGTTCACCAGCAACTGCTTGTCAGGATGGGAAGAGAATTTTGGCATTGTGACATGAATTAGTCAAAATTAGCGAAGTATTTATAGTAACGATAATGACAACTTAACTAGTTGTCTCCTAGGATCATGAAGGATAGTTTTCCTTCCCATTGTGGGTACACATATTTTTTGTTTTGTTTTGCCTGCTTCCCTTCAGGCTCTCATAAAACCTACAATATGTGAATATCAAAATCTTGTTTGTTTCAGCCAGTATAAATGATCTCATTTTTGATCTTGCTTGCTAATAGACTAGAACTTTCTGCATATGACACAACAAAGACAATCTTCTTTGTGAAATGAGCAATATTAATTCTGATCATTTTCTGAAGTAGCAGAGCTTTTCACAGGAGCATTATTTTTAAGTGCTGTTACTGGAATTACTCAGGAGAACTTAGTTTAAATTAGTGATGCTTAAATTAATTAAAGAGAGCGGCCTGTGAATTTTCCCATCTGAGTTAGGATTCAAGATCTTATTTGTGAAGGGGATTTTTTTTGTGTGTTTATTTTCAGCAACAGCAAATTTGAAGAAAATCTGATTTGAATTTTGTCTGCTGCATAGGAGATTACATTAACATTTCAATTAAAAATTACATGCAGGCAATTGCTCATTTATCCTGAGATTCCATGTATCTTAGTGTTGTGTAACTCAACATAGACCAGCTACAATCAATGACACTGCAGTACTTGCACGGGCAAGATCCTAGAGAGGATATATTTGGTAGTGAGAAAAGGGCATGGGAAGTTTGGACATCTGCCTCCTTTTTTGAGTAGTGTCCTCATTGCACTGTGCCTTCATGGAATAGAGCAGGAGGAGATGCACTTCATGGAGCAAATGCATGACTGATGAGTCATTTGAATGTGCATGAGCTAATTCAGCTTCCACTGACTTCAGGTGGATGGATTAAATGCAAAAATGAAAAGTACTGCATCTATTTTGAAACATAAATTCATTTATCTAAAGCTGTCTGCTGTGTCTGGGTGCAATAGAGATCAGTGGTCTTTAGGTCTCTAGCTAGTGCAGGACTTGTAGCTTGGCAGTGGACAAAGTCTTGGTGTCCCCATTGCAACGTCAGCTCTGGGTAACAAACACAGTATCAGCTGCTCGTATGTTAAGAGAAAATTCTGGTTCCAACAGAAATGGACATGTAGTCCTCACAGAGTCCAGGATTTGAGAGCAGGCAGAATCCCACCAAGCTTTGTTACCCCTGTTTGCTCCTTCCTTGCTTCTGGTTGTAGCCCAGCCTTGGCTTGGACCACTCCTGCTCTGCTTCCCTCAGGACAGTTGCTGGAGGCTGGGCTAGAGCAAGCCCTTGCCAGCTCGGGCCATGATGGCCGGGCAGCGAGCCACAGGCAGGCTCTTCTCTAGAGAGCAGCTGGATTTGGGCTGAGCTATGTCACAGGCAGCTTAAGCTCTGGATGCTACACTTAGCAAGCTTTCAGCTCAGACTCCTCTGGACCAGAGCCAGCGTGGTCCAAATCTTTGCCCAGAGACCAAGGCAGACTGCTATCGAACAAAAACAAAGTCAACTACATCTCACATCAATTGTCTTCCCAAAGCAGTAGCCCATGAAGAGCTTAGAGCAAGCCCCATGACATGCCCTTTCATGGCAGCATTTACTTTGCTGGACAGGCATGAGATCAAAGGGAAGTCCAGGCAGGAGCTGCTAAGGAGGAATATTACTACAGATGAAGTATAGATGGTGAGAGGTAGTTTACAAAATGTTATGGAAATGTTTCCAAACATAAGCTCATGAAATTTTGTTCTGAAATTTGTAAAGCAGCCTTCTGAAAAAAAATCATCTTTGCAGTGAAGGTCAAGTTGGCTGGAGCTGACATTTATTTAAATAGCATGAGTTGCTATCCC
>VZTA01013997.1:174060-190158 GCA_013398855.1 Mohoua ochrocephala | reverse complement strand
ATCACATGTGTTTTTTCCCCCCCCCCCCCCTTTTTTTTTCCCTTCTCATTTAAATAATCAAATCCCTTTGAGAGAAATGGAGGGGTTAAAATTTTTACTTTAGGGAAACTGTTGGATTGACAAAGCCTACCCACTAAACCTAATTTATTTAATAGACATCCCAAAGGCTTTGCTGAATGAAATCAATTAGAAGCTCTTCCTAAGGAATGGTGTTGGACTCCTGGGATGTATGTATGTGTATTAAACATTTTCCATTCATAAGAAACCATTCCTCCTGAAGACTTTGTTTTTTGCTTGCTGACTGTGACATAATCTTTATTAACATTGGTGGTGCAAACCCCTGTGAAAATAATACAGGAATGTTGAAGATGTTAGGCTAGCATGATGAACTGAAAATGGAGTAATCCTGTTTTATGCAATCCCACTGCTCCTCTGAAAAGCAGTTAGATTTCTGATTGTAACTGGTTTAATGGTAAGATTCTGTCAGTTTTCAAGTTCAGTTTTTTGTGACCTCTCCTTCTCTCAGATAAGAAAACAAGAAAGGGTGAAGAGGGCTCGCTTTATATAAAGTGTTATCTGTAGAAGCAAAAAAACCCAAACACTTCCAACCATTACAGATGTGTTTATTCCTTTGAAATTTCTTTCAGGGGCTTGGCACCTCTGATGAATAAGAAAGGCAGTTTTAACATATATCTCCACATTTAATTCCTCAGTGCATCCGCTTTAGCAGCAATCATTACAATGGGGTTGATACATCTCTGAACCTGAGAGGTGTTGTCAGAATACGGAGGAAAGAGCACGCAAGATGAAGTCAGAGCATTTGTTCCTTGACAGCTCAGAGGCACTGGCAGCCAGATAGGGCTGGGGAAAAAGAGAAGGCACTATAGTTCCTCCTCACTGATCTGAAGCCTGCAAACAGATATCATTTTAGACATAAACACTCCAAGCAGCATGGTTTCGTTGGAGGTTGTTGTAGGAGTGAAGCATACTGATGCCTTCTCTGAGGGTTTATGTTTCGTGACCCCATTTTAATGACTGTTTTTTCCTAACAGTCACTCTCTGCAAAGATTTGCACTCAAATCACCTATTTATGTTAGGAATGAGAGGGCTTTTGGGGGGATTCAAGCTGAAATTTATCTCCTTATCCTTACAGCTTGCAAAAAATAAAGTTTAATGTCTGAACTGCTACTGAATTATTAGATTTTACGTACCTCAAAGAAGGTAAAACCCATTTGATATGCTTACTTTTTTAGATTATTAACATGTATAACTTCGTATCTGTAGGTCTTTTATACTACAGCTGAAAGTATGCCTAGATTACCTTCAAGTAACTCACCTTGTATCAGCATCAAAAATGTCACAGTAATGTCGCCATTGGAAAATATTTTGAAAGCTCAGTATTGGAAGCCCGGTAGTTTCTTCTCTTTTTTTTTTTTTCCCCCCTAGAAATGCAAGATCAGTGAATTTGAATGCTATAAATATTCAAGCTGTGATGTGTTTATGCTTTTGTATCCAACTACTACAATGGCATGCACAGAGATGCATCCATTCTCAGCTGTCTTCCAAGCTGGAAAGCTTGTGCTATAGTATGACATGGTTAGTCTTTGGAAAAGAGAGATTCCAATCCTCAGTGACTAAAATTTTAGAAGTCTTCTTTCTTCTCTGCTATAAGCCTAAAAAGGTTGTTCAGGACTCCTCCTTGTGCAGCTGGTATTCCAGTGTCTGTTCTACTTACGGCACTATTTATAACTAGTAGTAGTGTCTTACAGAACCCTACCCCCAAGTTATTGCAGAGAAAAGCATGAAGAAGGGGACAAAGATGAACCACGGCCACTTGCATCTGCCTAAGTCAGACAGAGCATGTCTTTGCCGGTGAAGAGACATTTCAAATAAGGCATCACTCAGCCAAAACTGGAGAGTTGTGATGCTGTCACTGGTGTACACGGCATAATGTGGACTAAGGTTGTTTGCTGGTAGACCACAGGCTTCTGTCACTTCAGATTTGAGAAGTGAGTCTGTTCCTTCCAGTTTTTGGATGCAGTTGGTAGCAAGGAGAGATCAATTGCCTGGGTGCCAGGCACCCTGCCATACAGCTGCCCACATGCCAGAGCAGCTCTTCACAGTACGGTTCTCCTGACAAGTAATTCATTTGGCATCACTGAGGATAGAGACAAGGAGTCTAATAACAACTCTTGGGTATTTTAATTCTGCAGTCCTCATTCTGTCTCCTAATCATACATGGGTATTATTTAGAGTCACAGTTTCAAAACACATCTCTACATGTCCAGCTCCAAAAATAGGTCAAAACACCTATCCCAGCATCAGTGATATAAATTCATAGGGTAAGCGTAGAAGAAAGGCACCCATAAATGTACATCCTGCAGCCCACCCTGCCTGACTTGCAAGAGGGAAAGTGAGTGCAGAGAAGGATGCCTCAAACAGCAACAAAGCTCATGGCTGAGAGCAAGGTCTAAACCTACTAGAGAGGATTTCGAGCCAGCACCTCCCTTTATGAATCTCTGCTTGTCTCCCCAGGGGCACTAGGACGTGGAAGTGCAAGGCATTTCTCAAATTCCAAACCATTTAGGGCACACGAGGTTAAAGATGGCCTCTTTAGTCCCATCAAGAAGCTTGTTGGAAGCAATCAGTGGTTTCGGAGCATTTGTACAAAGCATTTTCAGTAGCTGCTCTGTGTAAGAAAGGGGCTAAGCATCACTTCAACTACACTGGCAAGCTCTAGCCCTGGTGGTGATGGGTGGCACTAATGACTAAAAAAAAAAGGCTGTTCTATTTGCTATAACATTAAGAAAAAGAATCTTTTTGAACAGCAGTTCTAAACTCCAGTCTACTTCTTAATACCATACTCTTATGGTTGGAAGATGATTAGCTAGTATTCCCATGCATTTTATTTAACATTTATTTACTCCCAGACTTGAATAACTTAATCATAATAAAAATAGATTTATCGGTCTGTTTCTCCTTCTAGCCCAATTAGGTAAAGCTCAGAATTTTATAGAAATTTGAGAACACTGAAGCAGATGCTGAATAATAACAGCTAATCTCTGTTCATTGTGATACAGCCCAGAACAGCTTCAAATGATGGCCAAGCTCTGTTATCATCCTGGATTGCATGAAAATTAAAGATTTCTTTGAAGTACCTCCTCTGCAGCACAGACCCATTTTCATTTCCTAGTTAGTCCTCTTCTCTCATATGATCAAAATCCCATGACTTTCTATAGATGCAGAATAGCTATTCCTGGTCCTATGTTCACTTAGAGGGAAAGACTGTGGACTATCCCAACATCTCTTTTAACAGGGCCAAAAAAGTCTGAGGTTGCCACAGGTTAATTCCAAGTGTCCCTTCATTTATGCTGATTTTACTGAAATGTAAGTTTTAAAAATATGGTATCTACAAACCCAATATTAATGACAAGGCCATAAGTGCTTTGGGGGGTGTCTATGTAACCGTGTTTATAATTATCAAGGAGTCCACAGAGAGCACAACACATGTGTTAAATACGGGGAGTGTCCAATCTACAGGAGAAATAGCCAAAATGCAATAATCCTTGTTAAACTGGGGCAGGGTCACACTCTTTCAGCAGCCTTTTTGGACTTCATGTCATGTCAGATATTACAGCATGAGGTATTCCTTCCCAGGTCATACACTTGTCCCACGCAAGTGTATCCCCGAGCTAATGTTTCTCAGTCATTCTGTCTTCTCTCCAACAGTGAATTTTTCTTGTCCCACCACTGTCTGGTCTCCTATTCCCAAGAAACTGAAATAAATACAGTCCGAGAGACTAAATTTCAGTAGAAACAGTGCCTGGAAAAATCTCAAGGGTGACACCACCCATCTTGCAAGCGCTGAAGTAGTAAGTCATGGCAATTAAAGTGTTGTTTCTTAATGAAAGTGACAGATAGAAGCCCTGGTTTTATCGCATCCCTTGCTGTTTTTTGAAGTGAGTTAGACAACTCTAAAAATAGATATAATTGCCAGGCAATTGCAATGGAGCCTGTTTGTGAATGCCAAACAGATTTAAAGGTAGGTACATTTTGAAAAAGTTGAGGTGGATTACTTTCTTTTCCTTCATCCCACATGGTGTTTGGGGGGATGCAAGAGAAGAGCGTGTCCACGCGTGATGAAGTTCAGTTCTGCCATCAATCCCCATCACAAGGGGCAGTAAGCTATGCAGATAGTAAAATGGGGCTGTTTCATAAATCATATGCCACCTATTGCAATACAGAATTTTCCTCCAAAACAACAAATGCAGTGGTTTTGTGCATGTGGTTCAATGCTTATGAAAGCTACCAGTTGCAGATACGGGAATAGACTGTCACAGCTTTCCTGAAAGTGTCTGAACTAAGAGAGTTTTACAGTTGCCTATTCGTTCCAGAGAAGTGAAAAAAAAAGTGCAATCTTGCTACCTTCTTTTGCTCCAACTTGATCCCAATATTGAGAAGTGACCATCTTGTTCCAGAAAGACAAAATGCTTCCCTTGTCCCACTGTGCCTGCTGCCCTCATGACAATCAGCCACAGCAGACTCTAAGGGTTTGCTAGACCCTGAGCATTAATGAAAGCTTGGGTGCTGCCGATGGCATGGGAGCCAGGGCAGCTCAGGTGCAGCCTGCCCAGCAATATTTAAGCAGTTAGCACATGCATACTTTGTAGCAGCCACAAATTAAGTCGTTTGAAGGGTTGCATAAAGGAGCAGTGGGTAAGCAAGGCTTATGAGAGGGTTACCTGGTGCTCTTCACTGCTCTGCTTTTGTTGGGACTGGGAAAATGATCGTGCAATGTCCCCCAGATGTGACCACTGATTCACAATGTGGGGAAGTTTACACTTGGACCCCAGGCTGGTGACTCCTCTGAAAGGCTTGTTTGGTGACCTGAGACCTAGACCAACTCTGAGCAAGCGTTTCACCACAACTGTGGCTGAGGAGTAGATTACCTGTTGGTAATAACTAATGGCCTATTACCATTTTCATGAGCCATCTGATTATTCGATTCAAAGCCTCTAAATTAAAATTTTCAGTTGCAAGACTTTTAGCAGTACATCTCCCAATATACCTCCTCCTCAGTTCTGAAAATGTAGGGAATAACTGCCACAGGGGAAAAAAAAATAAAAGGGAAAATGCATTCCCAGTCAAGTGTATGCAGTATATGATGCATCTCACACATGCATTGCAACAGTTTTCAAACTCATCTTCCTTGAAACAACTTTAGGCTCAAAGATTTTTTTTTTTTTTTGAAGATCTGTAATGGCCAAAAAATGTTTGGTTTTGTACTGAATTACACCTTTCTTAAAAAAAACCAATTACATGTAGCTAGGTGTGAAACATGAGTTCTTTGACACATCTCAAAACACCTTACAAAGGAGCACAGAGTGCAATTCATCATCATACCCCGCTATGTCAGGTGACTCATGTTGTTATCAACAGATACTTAAAACCAAATGCCATGGAATTTCAATTGTTTACTGCACTACCTCTGAACATTATTTTTACCTACTAGTATGCCAGCCAATATTGCAATGTTTCTTGCCTAATTTGGCATGGCCATTACCCCAAATTATGAACTCTCATCTTCTTGAGCAGTTAGCTTTTAAAAAACAAAGATGCCTTGTGCAATCTGAATACAGTTGCTAAAATCTGAAAACCTCCGCATGCATTTTTGCTTGTCTTTGAGCTGGGTAAGAGTTGAGCTATTTAATTTTATCAAACTGTCCAAATAAACCATTGCTTTTGCACTGGTGGTATTGTGTGCCAAATAGCAGCCTAGAGCAGGGTTGCCTGGCAGTGTTAATCTCCTGAACTAATAGGCTCATAATGAAAACAATTCAAACCAACCTGTAAGAAGCATGGAAGGGCCTATGCATCCCTCATTAAAATGAAACTGTTGTTTCGTTGCCATTCTGTGGTAACAGAGGCCATGTTTTGACTCACCCTCCGAAGTGCACACAGTATTTGTGCACACAACCTGCCCACAAGGAGATTCCTCAGTGCATGCAAACGTGAGGGACGGGAAACAAGGAACCAGATGTAAATCAGTGCTTGACTTAAGAAAAGATAAAGATCCCACTTCAGTTCTGTCTTGAAGGCTTAAATGGAAGAAAATTGCACAGGCCTCCCTCTGCATCAGGAGTGGATGCTGTTCTGAAACGTAGTGCAGCTTAGCATGCCCAACAGGGAAGAGCGGAATGCTGCGTAAAAAATCTGCTTCTTTGTAGGTCAGATACAGATACAGGTCTTGACTCAGTGATGACTAATAAGAACTTCAAATTCAGTTCTTTTTTTTTTTTTGTCCAGTATACAGTTCCAAATGAATTATAGGATTTCTTTCCACCCCGCTTTTTACTGAATCACATTATTTCCAAGATCATGATCTTCTGATCTCATATGTACACAGAGATCTTATCATCAAAATGTTTTCAAGCACCTGTCTCTCTCAAATTCATTTCTACACATATTTTCATAATGCTTCTGTATGATCCAGAGAATATTTGTCCTAAAATGGAAAACTAATGTACAGCTGACTCTTTCTTTACCTGTTCTCTTTGACTTTTGAAATGGATCTGTCTTTGGTTTTAGACAAACAATGCTATATCAGAAATGTCTCATTAGTAACAACAATAATGTAGTCGATGTTTTTGTCCTGACAATCCAGCATCCTAATATATATTAAGATCCAATATTATTGTGCTCATGCTGCATTTCTGCAAGCACAAACAACGTATCATCACTGGACAATAATTTTGCCAGTTGAAGGCTGTGACTTTGTCCTCTGAGGGTTGTCTGTAAGCATATAATACTGTTGAACTAGACAGAGGGATTTCCAAGGAAACTCTTTTTAGTTATCATGCATAAGTCCAGGGAGCTTTTGAAAATGGTCCCTCTTTGAGTAATTTTAATATGTTTCTAAAAGATTTAAAGTGATATAGGCTCAGTGTCAGAATGATATGTATGGCTATTTTTAAATGGTAGTGTAAAACCCCAGCTGCACAGCTTTGTCTGTATTCATATTTTATTAATCAGTTGGTTTTAATGTCCTCACTTTCTCTCTCTCTCATTATCTTCCTCTAAGTCCCTGCCCAGCTACTTCCCAGAGACCATTTTAAAATTAATTCTAATGATTTTAGGCACTTTTAATATGACTATCATCATAAGACTGTTCTCTTAGTGAACCAAGCTGTTAGCTGACAGCAATATTATTTGGGGACCTTTTCTTCCTGTTTCCCCCAAGCTAACAAGAGTCAGGCCAAATCCTTGGTCTAATCCTGTTTACTTATTTACAATTTAAATAAATTTAAATGAATATGCCAGGATAATTGACTCCCTCAAAATATAATAGGAAAATAAAGAGGGTCTAAACTCCAGCTGTTTTTCAGAGAGGAGGACAACTCAGACAAATGCTGTGACCAGGCTCATTCCCAGCAACCAGAAAAACCCTGAGCACATGGGGCATTTTCTCTGGCCTGTTGGGCATCTGGGGCAATTTCTCCCCTCTGGTTAAGGATCAGTATGGCTAACAGCTTCAGATACCCCACTGAGCCCGAAAGAGTTCTTGGCAGACCACTGATTTTAAGTGGGATCTAATGTTTATTTGCGTTAAACAGTCTGGATGGCAACCTTTAGTGCCTTTCAACACAATGGTTCATGAGAAGGCTAGACAGGATTTGTGTACTTGACTAGTCAAACAAGAGCAAAAATGTCTGATCTTATTGACATCCAGAAGAAACGAGGCAATCATGCTTCAAAGATTTCTGGTTACTTGAACTTCTTTTCTTTTGTTTTACCATTGTTCTCGTGGATCACTGTGTATCTATCAAGAGTCAGTAACTTCAGCTTTGGCAATTTGCCTAAGATCAGTGCCTTGTAACAAAAAATCTCTTCGTGGGCTTCTCTGCAGAAAGTCATGCTTCTCCCATTTCCTAAAAAACAGAAGGACAGTGTTCATGCATGCCATCTTCCCTGGACCTCTAGTTCTTTTATGGTGCTTCTCCATCCCAGGTGTACTGGCAAAACTTAATTCTTCTGTGAAATTCTCCAAAAAGGAGACTGTCGAATAGTGTTAACAGGAATCACAAACTGTGTTAAATCTCCACCAGCTTCTTTTCAGAGTTTATTAGTGTGGAGAAATGCACATCTTCTTAGGGTTTCAATCTTGGTCCTCCCTGATGTTCAGCACCAAAGAACAGTAATAACAAGGGATATCTGAGAAGAGAAGGAAATCTTCCCACATAGGACATATATATATATGTGTTACTACAGATCATGTCATTTCCCCTGTAATACCTGTTATTACACCATAATATATTTGTCTATATCGGAACACACCTGTTATTACACCATAACATAATTTTCTCGTGAGACAATTTCAAGGAAGATAAAAGCACTTTTTTTCAGCAAACTGGCTGCAGAAGAACAATAGCCATCTCATAGTAATAACTGCTTTTATGGAGCATTTTTCATCTTGTGAGCAAGATCTACCTTGAAAGTAAATTGCACATACCTTCCCATTTTATCTAGGTGCCTAAGCACGAGGTATCATTTAACCTATATATTTTTTTCTCCCAGTGTTTCTGTAGGTATTGTTACAAGTGTCATTCAACAAGACTTAGGCACACAGTTTACTTTAAAACCTTTAAAAGGCTCAGTTGAAGTTAATACCAGTACTCTTGGTACATTATATTGAGCAGATGTGTAAATACCTGCAGGATCAGTATCTTAGGCTGGCAGCTTCTTTGGGGCACATCATACTTCTATTAGTGTAAAAATACCACGTAAAGGTGTGGCAAAATATGCGTGTTCTGTAAATATGCACAATATCTCAGTGAATTTGGCTAACAGTTTTGTACATAATAATAGACATAATTAAAAAAAATTCAACCTAAAACCAATCGATCAAGCCAATTATTCTGAAAGACTCAAGACAGCAGATCCCGGGTACCATGTGAACTCTTCCAGAGCAATCAAGTTTTATAAATCTTCATGATATTGTACATAAAGAAAGAACTATCTTCAATAGCCTCTGAACAGTGTCTCATATGTCCACATCTCTGATGGCTGAACGGAATAGCTGTTATGTTATTGTTAGCTGCTGCTGGACTACATTTTAAAAATCTTTTTTTCTCCATTTAAGGAAGATAATAAATCCACCAAAGTTTCTCATTTTCTGCCCAGACACCCTGCAATCTGCTTCTGGGATAGTGCTGGTTGTTTCTTATATGTCCCATCATAAACAGCGATTCTTTATGGAAACTTCTTTTCCATCTAGCTATTAAAAATGACAGCAAAGATTATGCAATAGAGGATTGGCTTGGAAAACATCATTTGCAGTCTGTACATACACTCAATGACACAAGCCATTTCTTAAATAAAACTGTAGTTTAAGAGAAACCTGTGATAAATCTGAGAAGAATATCTTGATGAGCTGAGGCTGTAATGTGTCCTTTGCTCCTACCCTTCAGCAACAAAAAATATCCACTTTCTGTGATGATAAGCATTATATGAAGCCATACCTACTGTGATTTTGTAGGCTTCCAGCTGCAAACATCTCGGGGATCTATAATACCATTTTTGTTTATAAATAATTTGCAGTGTCACACTGTTCATCACACTAACTAGTGATACATACAACACTTACTTTACAAGTACGTTATTCGGATGCAGTAAGTAATGGAGATGTGTTTCTACCTCAATTCACCAGTCTGAGTTGGTTTTCTTTCATTCCTGTTCACGACTCTTTGGGTAAGATGTTTAAAACAAGTTTTCACTAATGATGTCAGTCTACACAGAGAAACAGCTAATTTATGTTTATTCAGTAATTATTTTCCTGGATGCAGCCACTCGCACCTCCCAACCACACCAAAACACCATGGTGGGTTTATAAACGCTTTGCCAGGAAAGGTGTTAAATATCCAAGTTCTCATGCAGGGATGCTGAGCACCCTCACCTGTCATGAAGACAGAGCACCTCCTAGTTTAGGGCTGGAAGTCTTCCGAAACCTGCTTTCAGTAGGGCTTTTCAACACTGCCAGTGTCCTGCAGTTGTGGCCTGCCAGCCTAGGCAGGATGGGACTGCTGATGGCAGAAGCTGGGGGGTCAGGTCTCTTCTGCTACAGGCAGGTACCTCTGAGAAGTTCTTCTGATGCTTGCAAAGCAAAGACCTGCAAGCAACTGGCGATATTTTGTGCTCGCATATTTTTAAATTTTGGTGGGAATTGCTTGGTTTTTGAATTCTCAGTGAGTTTTTCTATCTCTCAGTGGTACTGGAGACTGTCTGGTGCTTGTGGCTCATGGTGTAACCATGTGCATTCCTGAGAGCCCTGGAAATTAGAAGCTGTTGTTATGTACGAGTTTTAAATTTCCTTACAATTTAAGGCCAAGAGAGATCATCAGACTGTCTAATCTGTCCTGCATATCGGTGCCTATTAAATGTTGTACATGTACGTCAAGGCAGAGACAACCACTTTCATTAGCCCATAATATTTTAGTCCTTGAGAAACCAAACTGTTATGTGTCTAAAACAGTGCCTATGATACTTGAGAACTGATTAGGCATGACATGCCCAGACAACCACAGAAAAAAAAATCCATGCAAAATGTCCACCATCCCTGCCAATCTGAGCTATTAATGTTTCTGCTGCTCCTGGACTGGGCTTAATTCAAACCCAAGCATCATATGTCTAAAATAATTTTCTGCATTGGTTTAATCTCTTCCTGGCTACAGCAAGATAAATAATACATGGTTCAAGGGAAGGCAAAAAGTTCTTCTGCAGAATATATGAGACCAAATATCTCTCAGAGGAGTGGAGAAGAGATTCTTTCTCTCTGCTGTAGACAGCCAACTGGAGCTCTCAAGTATGGGATTTGATTATACTTATTACCTTAATGCCAGCCTGAAAATGTCTGAGTGGGCAGGGTGCAATTCAAGCCATCTTGTTCCAGCCATAATGGAAGAAGTTGCACAGATGCATTGTTCTAATGGATGCAGGGCCAGAGGGATCACCAGGGGATCTAGCCTGAAGTGACCCTCCTTCCCTCCCTGGGCCTGCTCTGTCCATTAGAAGTTCTCCCAGAAGATGCAGTAAAGCTGTATTTAAGAAAGACAGCCTTTTTTAGGACATGATCAAGCAATGGTGAGTGCACCACCTCCCTTCATAAGCTGTTACAGAGTTTAATTACCTTTACTGCTAGGAAATTGCATCTGATTTCAAGGTTGATTACATCTAACCTTAAACTTCCAGTCACTGGATTTAGTTGTGCTTTTGTCAGCAAGAGTGAAAAAGCTCACCGTTGTTATCTATTCCCTGTATCCTCTCACTCTTTTCCTGAGCAAGTGGAATATGTCCAGCTCTTTAAGCCTCCCATCTCAAGACTTGTACTTGACATGCAAAATATTTGGATTTTCTCCAACATTTTCTCATCTTCTTAAAGTGCAGGCACCAGAACTGTGCTTGATATCTTGGAAACATGCAAGGACTGCGCTGAGTCCTTTCCTCACCAATGTACTGAGACCTCATGTAAGGGATGATTAGGATAATCACTTTTTATCATTCCCTGAGTCTCTGCTCTCTGAGACAGTGTCCATTCCTACAAACTTTTGGACTGTAGTAAAATTAATTTAGTGTTCTGCTTGTTGGACAGTGATCATTTAGCCAAATCAAATTACTGCAGAAGTAATATGTCTTCTTTATTTATTGTGCTAAAATACGTTGTGCTATATGCAAGCCTTTAAAGCAAAGATTCTATCTCATGGCCCAAAGTGCTGAAAACAATAGAAAACAGTATCAGGAGAAGACTGCTTCTGCTTCTGCTCCTCACATTGAATGAAATCTCCCCATTAAAAGGCTACGTTTTGAAATTTGTCAGTGAAACACTTCTCGATCCTTGCAATAGGTGTCCTGTTAATTCCATGTAATGCAAGACCTGAAATCAAAATGTCATGTGGTATTACATTAACTGCCTTGCAGAAATCCAAGTACCTCTTATCAATACAGACGCTTTTCTCATGCAGACCTGTAATCTTTTATATAAATCTTTGAAATAACCAAAAATTCCACAACAAGTGTATCTGACGACACCTAACTTCCACTAGCCTGTTTTGACCAGGATTAAATAGACCTATTCTTTTTTTAATATTTAAGTATCCCAGAAAAACATGTTATTTTGTGAGAAGACCAAAACATCGGTTTCAACTAATGGATGGCACACAGCAGAAAAATATACTTCCCTACTTACACTGTTCTCTAAATCAGAGCTAGGTGGAGTATGAGCTGAACAAGTTGAGCTTATTTACGACCACTGTTTCTCTCTCTGAGTTAACGAATTACTGACAGGATCTTCTGTTATTTAAAACAGAAACTCGCTCCTAAAAGTCACTTCATCTCTCCTCTGTGTAGAAAAGAGACTAAGTACAAGACCAGCGAGAGCTTTCGAATGACAGAATCTGCCAAATACAGGAGCACAGAAACTACTGGTGCTTCTCGAAGAGAGTGTTTAAAGCCCAGTCCTCAAAGCCCTGTGAGAGTAGCCATGCTTAGAAATCAAGATGGTCTCTACATTGCCAGCACAGAGCTTAAGAAAGATTAAGAGACACAAAGGATTTGTACTGGCCCTCTCTAAAGAGGACTTTGATTCATTACTAATCCTCTCAGGGCAAAACCTCATCACCTATACATCCAATACCTATGGGCTGAGAGGAGAATGAAGACTGCTGGTACCATCAAGCCTAGAGAGAGAGTAGAAACAGGTATCCAATTTAGAAATGCAGCTATAGCATGAACACTGTGGTTTCTGTTGCTTTTAGTATTCCCAGGTGGCAAAATTTCATGCTTTTTGCTGTTCTTGTGGCTCAACACAGACCACTGCTCTGGGCCCTGCCTGTGTCCTCCCTCGGAGCATGGAGTAATCCCAGGGGGAATGTGCTGCTGCCATGTCTTTGCACTGCTCTCTACAGAAAATAACACTCTGGTCCATGAACAGAATATTCCCTCTAAACTCCTAAGCATGTGCTACTAGAGTTAAAAACGTTGCGAGATTTAGCTCTTTAATGTACCTACATCCAGAATATTAATTTCATACTACTGTTGGCTATGAAAAGAATTGATCCCGTAATGAAAGGAATATTAGTCAATGGATAAAGAGAAGGTCACTCAATTTATCTCAGCACTGGAAGAAATGGTATTCTTTGCTGATTTTTGTAAAAAGCTATTAATGTCTGGGAAGATCAAGGGAATAGATGATGCCAGATGATTCTTTAATTTAGCCATTGAAATATTTTGTTAATATTTATGAATTTTTAAGGATCTAATCCTGTAAAGTCGTGTTTATATGAATAATCCTTACTCACAAACAGTCTTGCTGAATTATGTAGGGATTTTTGCATTAGAAAAAAATAATTTGTGTAAAGATCAGTACTACTGGGCCCTTAAATATTTACAAACACTCATCAAAATTATTTTATGAGGGAAACTGAAGAACCATCTGGTATCCCCTGTTATTTAATCCTCCCTGATTTTCCTAACTATGTGTAGAAGTTAGCAAATATTAGCATTTTCTTTCTTATCTGAGGGCAGCCAAATGACCTTCTCCTTATCCCTTAAACTTACACTCCTTCCTAACAGAGGACTAATCCTTTCACTTCTGCTTATGCAAAATGGACAGGCAATGCCAGTAAGCCAGTCAGCAAATCTGCTGCTGGGTTTGTTCAAGGACCCAAGTTTCTTTCACCCAGAATAATAATATAGCCTTTCTTCTGCACACAACCACCATGACATCAGCAGTGTTTCAGTCCTTAAATATCGGCGACATTTTTAACAGCAAGTAGCTGTGCCTCCTTTTGCAATAGTTTTCCCCAGAAAAAGTACTTTATTCTCCTTTTCAGAGGTATACTAAACACACACTTTTCAACTGAAGTTGTAGATGCTTAGCTGCTCTCAGGAGTGAGTCTTTGAATACAACCCTGCAAACCAGCTACGCATGTGCAGCTGGTCAAAAAACTTTTTATAAGGTGTAATTTCAACAACAAAACCACGTATTTCTATCTTTTTTGTAAGGTTCTGTTTTCCTCGGCAATTACACTTCAATCATTAGGATGAATAACATCATGGCTAATGCAGCAAGTGAAGTTATGCACGCTAACATCAGTCTTCTCTTATATTGTTGAGACAATCCAATTAGCTCATTCCACAAAGTACCACTAGAGGTTCAATTTTAAAGGGAAATGACTGCATTTTTATCTTTTTTTTTTTTTTTTTCTGGTTATTGAGCCAAATGAAAAGCAGATCCGCTAACTCTATTTTTTTCATTAAAAAATATTTATCAACAGCAAATCACTCCAAGGAGGTTTGCAATGCCAGTAATGTGGTGTACTGCAACCAAGTGCATCCATTCTGGGTGCTATACCCAGTTGTCAGATATCTATACACCGAACAGTAAAAATATGAACACGAGCTGTATTTGAAGAAAGGGCTGCAGCATATTAGATTTTGGATTTGGGTTATCAGCAATGATTAATATTTTTCTACTTCCTTAAAATGAATCTGAGTCGGTTTCAGCTAAAGGAATAAAACTCACAAAGCCTGAAAATTGTTTCCCATTGCAAATAATACGGGGCTGGCAGTGCAGTCATAGCTTCTTCAGTCAGTTTCATCAGCTTTGTGACACGATCAAACGCACTGCCAAAAGAAATGCATGCTCATGTACTATGTTTTTATTTTTTAACTGATTATGTCTTCAAAGCTGGTTGAGTCAGTCGCTGTGAGAAATGTGTAAGGAACTCATGAAAGTGATTTTTATCAAGTTTCTTTTTGTACTTGTTATTTTCTCTTATACTAATAAGAATGTAAAATGATAGGCATGCATATAAGTGTTCATGAGCCAATTTGCAAATATTCTTAGGAGAAAAAAGAGCAAGTTTTGATATAGTACAAAGGCCTGGTCCTGCATTACCTTGCCAATATGATTCAGATAGATTACTCAGGGAGGTAAATATTTACTTGGGTAGAAACTCACAGGACTGAGGTTTAATGATGAAAAATTACATTTGGCAATGTATTAGTTGCACGCCTTTCCTTTCTCCCCCCTTCCCTCAAAAGACCACCTGTCTGTGGCCATAGCACTGGTCCTTCTGAGCTAAAAGGCTTTTTTTTTACAATGGCCTATATGGAGATAAAACAGTTTTGTATAGTTAGAGGCAAAAAAAAGCAGCCCAGAGGAAATCAATGCCAATTCATTTTCTGTTCCATGCAGCATCTTAGGCAGCTTTCACCTTAAAGCAAACCAGCTAAGATGGATCTTTCTAAAACCCGTCTACTCAGGTGCCCTCAACTGGAGACAGGCAACAAAATTCTTTGCTGCATGAAATGAATAGAAAGTTTACTTTGCAGAGTCAGAGTAGAAAAGTGCACAACAGAGAATGTATGTTTGAGCGAGAGGCAACCAATTGGTGATGTTTCTTGAAGTCTGGGTTATGACAGTCCACGCAACTGCTGCAAAACAGCACATTTCACAGAAAACACCACTTGGAGAATAAAGTCACCCTCACAAGAATCGTGATAAACCCGAGGCAGGATATGAATAACTGGATCATCACAAAAGGCTGGTGAGGTTGAGCACAGCATAAGTTCACCTATTGTAGCAAGTATCATACATTGGCAATGACAGCTGTTCACTCAGATGGGCAAAACAATTAACCTTATTCGTATTTTGCTGGGGAACCTGGTGGGCACTGGGGGGAGCAGAAGCACCCTCTGAAGGCACCCCACGGTGCTCCCGAGAGGCAGGGCTCTCTCTCTCCGTCAGCCCCGGCGCGGGCGGCCCCGACCCTGCCCCTAAAACTGGAGGGTGAGAGCCACAGTCAGCCCCGGGAGGGAGACGGGCAGCATCACCCCTCCCGGGCAGCACCTCCCCGCTGTGCGGTGGGAGCGAGAGGGAGGTCTCCTCCTTCTCTCCCTCCCCGCCCCGCTCTCTCCTCCCTCCCTCCCTGCCTCCGTGCCTGCAGCCGCAGCGCAGGGGCAGGAGGAGCGGCGGCGCGGCAGGCACAGCCTCCCGGCGGGCGCCCGGCGGAGGCAGCAGGGCGGGCGGGCGTTGGCTGCGCC
>VZTA01013997.1:80870-173126 GCA_013398855.1 Mohoua ochrocephala | reverse complement strand
GGGGGGCTCCGTGCGACCCGGCGCTCCGAGCAGGGCACGGTCGCGACCTCAGAGCCCGCACAGAAATGTCGCGGTCTCTTGCAGCAAGCGGGTACTGGGTACTGTGTGTCTGTGGGAACTGCGGGCTCTTTTCTCGCCTTTCTGGCAAGCTACACGTCCAGAATTTCCCTCGCCAAAAATTTGGAAAATGCCTCAGATGTGCCAGCGAGAATTCTTCTTTCCTTCTTGGCTTCTGCCGTCAAAAATTAGGAGATTTTAGAGTGTCGGTTAGAAAACGTGGAAGTGATTCAGGCTGCAGGTTATCATCCAGTCTTTCTGATTGTCCCTAGACAGCAGAAACGGTGTAATTACAGAGTGAAAACAGCCAAATAACGTGAAAAGCATAAATAGACCAAGTACTTAAAGAGTCAGAATGAGAACCAGGCAAACAACATTTAGTGCTCTCCTCAAAGAAGTAATCCTACAGTTATTTACATAGATATGAAAATGACAGAATAAACTAAAGCTTTTGAGATTATTGGAATTATTTAAAATACAAGAGTCATGAGAAAATGTTACAGATTTGGCAAGCAAAGGAAAATGACCCTTCTTCAAGCTGAAAACTCTGACTGGGGTAGCCTTTTCTGAATGCTGAAAAAGACCTGTCAAAAATTTCTTCTTGTGGTAACCTGTCTCATAATTTGTGTGTTTAAATTGGAAGGTGTGTGTCACGCCCTGCTGAAAGCAGTAGCTTGAAGGCTTTGATACAGAGCACCACAGTGTTCATATGGCTTACCTACTGACATTATTCTTACTAATTTAGTTAAAAAGGATAGGCTTCTGGTTTGGTTTAGAGGGAAAGAACGTAACCTGTAGAATGAACTAAATTTGAAAAACCTTTGCTACGTTCAGAGTCTATAATTTTCTGGTTTAGTTTCTAAATAGTAAAATTGCTCAGAATTAATTATAACTGTGATTGCGGCAGCCCTTACTTGTGCAAGTTGGCTGGGTTTCTTTGGGATTACTTCTACAGGTAATACTCTGATGACTCGAGATAGCAGGATCAGGCCCATGGTCAGAGAGTTCCAGCGTGCAGCACCGTGTAGGGTTGCGCCCATTGGCGCTAATGAGACGTTTTGGACTTTGGTAAGAGAAGAATGTGAGGTTAAGTCCAGCTCTCTTGCATTTATTCAGCTATTGCTGGCTGGGTCACCGAACCCTGATCTTGCCTTCCCCTGAGGTCTGTTGTAAAATTTGCGCTGACTTCAGTCCAGCCAAAACAAGCTCCTCCTGTGCGCTTGTAGTTTTCAGTTGCCTTAGGGCAGGTTGAAGCTGCTGAGTTGTCTTGGAGATCAGGGCCTGAGTGAATGAGGATTGTACCTGCAACTGTCAAGAATCAATGTGTTTTGCCTCAAATGTGAGATTAATTGAAAAAGAAGTGTCATTTAATAGGCATATAAGTCTGTGCTCTGGATCCAGTCCTGAGCTAATAAAGTCCACGAGAGCTTTGCCATATATAAATGGAATAGCAAGACTTAAGGGTACAGGTGTGATTTGTCTTTTCCTTGTGCTTTATGGGTCCGCATTTAAAATCTTTTGGGAGGTAGGAAATTCTTCCTGCTCACACTGAAACAGCGTTAGAGTAACTAGAGTAACAGAGCAAGTGCATGATAAGTCAGCGCAAGAAATATCCTCCCGGCAGGAGAACTGGAATTTATAAAATTCAGCTGTATTCAGAAGTGCTAACTCAAGTGTCTAAAGCCAGAGAAAATGTATTGCTTCATTTCAAAAGCACCTTTAGATGTTCGGTTAAATAATACGGTAATTCTGAGTCTTGCTTTTAAGGATATTTCCTGCCACTTCACTAGGAATGTTTGTGAGAGTAACACAAGGGATACATGGCTCACTGGCAGGAAGACTTTAAACTTTTTAATGAAGTGGATGATTTGAGCAAGAAGGAATATGGGTACAAATATTTGTTGTTGCCGCTTCAGTTAATCAGAAGATGAACTAAAGAAGGTACTTCCTCTCAGAGTGGTATACTGCATTTGTGATGACTTACAGGATTTGCATGTAACTTCTGTCCTTGCTGTCATCTGCATGCCTGGTCTTTGGATCAGCACTCATTAGAGAATGCAAATTAAATTAGTGTTCTGTGCCTAGCAAAATAATACCCCTGATTTTGCTTCATTCAGTAAGCTTTGTTCGTAAGCTTAGAGAAAACTCTTGTGAAGCAATTTAGAAACTTATAATAATGTTAAACAGAACCTTATTTCAAAAAGATGGTATTTTGAGCCCGGAATAAATTATTTGAGTTCATAGAATATGTAGCATTTACTTTGGCTTGTTTGGCCAAGCATTTTTAAATTAATATTTTATTTACTAAAAGTAATCTTCAGAAAGTGCAATTTTGAGAGAGCACTTCAGTACTGGTATGAATCAAATGTCAGTATGTCTACAGAAAGTACAAGCAAAAAGGATATAGGAATTTCTCAGCACCCTCAATAAGTATTTTTAAGGGGATTACAATCTGTGAATACGTGCATGAACAAGGTATATCTTCTGCTCTTAAATCCAGTGTGCTGTGGGTGAAGTAGCATCAAATTTAGAGATGTTCTGGTGAATTTAATCTCTGCTTCTAGTTTCAGTCCAGTTCTTTTCATAAGTAGTTTCTGTGCTTCCGTCATTCTGGCGCGGTTTGTTGGTCTGGATGTACAGCGGACTTGTGGGTGCGTCCCAGAGGGAAAAGGAGCGTGATGTGCTATCGGTTTTACTCACTGCCTCATCAGAGCTCATGGTTCAGTTTGAGCATTGCTGTGGAACCCAGGAGGTGGAGGAGGATCTCATTAGTTCACAGTGCTTAAAGGTGCATGCTCCTGCTTCATGGAGATTTCTGTGGGTGACTGGTGCCTGTGTCTGTGCTCGCCACTGGTGACCTGCACTGCTTATCCCTACAGACTCATCAGCACCTGTGCCCAGCGCCGGCTTGCTTTACACACTTAGTTTAACTTGGAAATGCAAACACAATGCTTGCTGTTACTGAACAAAAAAGTAGCTTTTATTCCCTTCTCCCTGGATGTTTAAATGCTCCAGTACCTTCAGCAAGCAGATCTTTTTTAAAAACTGGTGTATTTCTGACTGACTTCCACAATGGACATGGGGAAATCCTTTTATCATGAGGATCATCCCTGCTTCTTGGTTCTGTTTTCCATCAGCAAGGAAAAGGCAATGATTGCTGAATTAAAATGGTGTTTCTTTCTCTGGAGGGTATGAACTTTTGAAGGGATGAAAAAAAGAGAGGTAGACCAGTAGGAACAGATGAAGAAGGCCAGATGCCCTCGAAGCAGGGGAGAAGTAGAAGGCAACAGGGAGAAAGTAGTGGCTGATCTGAGTAGTTTGACTGTTGAAGCTGGGGTGATCAGGGCTGTACCACAGCCCTCTGGCTCGGCTCCGTGCTGTGCCATGGGTTTGTCATGGGCCTGCCATGGGCCTTCAGGAAAGACTGGTGGTTGGTTTCAGTGGGACTAGAAGCCTGGCTGAGGAATTGAATTTGGCTTTTCGTGTCTCAGCTCCACTGGCAGAAAGGAGATAAAAAATGTCTCATGAGGAAATGGTAAAAGGCCTTTTCGAAGATACATTGAGCTGGATAATTGGACTTTTTACTTAAACAGAGATGAAAATTAGCACTACAGATCTTGATGTACTTGATTAAAGTTTACCTCTGCTTTTCAGGGTCAATTCAACTAGCTAGTGTGTATGTTTTAAATGAATTTGGCACTTCATTAATAGCAGTTTCATAAAGCTAACTTATCCTTTGAGAAGAAGAAAAAAGTTAATCTCTGCTTGCCAAATAGTACTATAAAGATATGCTAATAAGAAAAAATGAAAGGTGATAGAAGTGAGTGGCAACACATAAATGGGATGCTACTCTGGCTTGGAAGCAGGAAAGCAAATGGAGACTATTTAATTATTTAAGGAACAATAAATGAAAAGTCCAGTTCTCAAGTGACAGTAAAAGGAGAGACAAACAGAATTTTAAAAGGTTAGGAAAGGGAAACAATGCATAAAGAAAGTAGAAGGTGGACAGGAAGGGACCAAAGGGTCAGGGGATGGACTTAAAATTTCTGTGGAGTTTTCAGTTGGAAAATATTACCTGTGTATTGTGGTGCTTACATAACAGCCAGTATTTTACTCAAATTGGGAAGTTTGACACACAGTGCTCTGGGGGGTCACTTCATGTTCCCACTTCATCCTTTGGATGCACAAGCTCAGTTACTCAGGGCATGTGCTTTTAAAGATGGCATGTCTTAGGTGTCGGGCTGTCTTCAGAGGTTTGCTTTGTGGATGGTGTTAGTTTTAATGGTCAAAGTTGCTTCCTCCACCAAATCATAGCATTGATTTTAAACTGAGTATTTTTTGCAGTTTACCAAAACTGGGTTACACACTTTTGCAACTCTACTCACGTCATGTATGTCATGATTGAGTACTCGTGAATATTCAGCATTTCATTCAAAAGGGTTAATATGGTTGCACTGGGAGTTAGTGGGACATATGAAAAGCATGTAAGGGCCGTTTCCCTCATGTAGATTACAAAATGTGTATTGTTTCGGCAGAATTTGCTTCATGCAAAATATTCTTGTAATACTTACAAAGTGTACATTTTTATGTGCATGTGAATAATTTGCAGCAAAAGGGTGAAGCCTTTGGCCGTTCAAATGAGTCTGTGGTGTTTGCCATTGTAAAGGCATTATAATTAAAAGAGAAGGAAAAGCACTGGGTGAACAGTGTTGAGTTCCTGCAAGCACTCCCTTGCCTTTAAGAGCAGAGACAAATACTTCTTTCTCTTTAAAGAGGAACTGCAACAAAATTTTTGTATAAAATTGCTTGCTAGGTCATGTATAGTTAAGCAAGCAAGGGTGGTTATACATCTTAGTGATGAAACTTCATCTTATCAACATTAAAACCAAAATAAATTTAAATTACTGGTGTTTTAATTCTTGGCTTTTAAACCTGTTTCTGTTCTGTGTTTGGAAATAAAAACAGGCAGAATCTCTTTATACCTCTATTTCAATTATTTTTATTTTTAATTCTTCACATAGCAGTGTTTGTATATCATTTTCCATACACTCTTTTCTTAAAACAGACAAACAAACAAAAAAAGCAAAAACCCCATAAAACCTTTTCTTACACTTCTAAAAACACTTCTGTAATGCTTTTTTTCACTCTGAAGATTTATTTGGAAATGTTGATGTTCTGTCACACTTACCTCCATTTAGGCAAAAAATGGTATTTGCCAGGAACAAAAATCATAAAATCAATATGTGCAAATACAGGAGTTGCAGAAGAGGGAAAGTCCTCAATGGCAGGAGACTGTTCACAAGACTGGAAATCGGTAAATCTGGGGGTCAGTCTTTACTAGTCTTAGCTAGAGCTAAGTTTGATTTTGTGGTTTTTTTTTTTTTCTAGATGTACTGCAAATGGTCTTTAAAATTTATCTTGATTCTTATGTTTTATTAAATGTAATTATTGTTATTAGTGTCAAAAGAGTTGCCCTTAGTTCTTTTCTCCTAAAATGAAGTTAACAGGCTAATTCTGCCATTGCAACTTCAGACAGTGTGATAGTGTTTCTAAACGTCCTTTTTGCCCTTGTTTTCAGCTTTGTTGACACCAAGTCATTGAGATGAGAATTGGTGACTTTCAAACAGTCTATTTTTAACAAAGTTTGTATGTAATAGAGTATTACTGTTGGTGAATGTGTGTCAGTCCCAGTCTGCACAAGCACTAAAAGGTAAGGCATGTGTCATAGGAGATCTGCTTCTAAGTACTCATTTCCAGGTTTTGTTGTTCTCTGGGTGTGCCTGGTCCTGACCTGTCTCCTGGTCTCTGTCTGGGAGTACCAATTGTCACTCTGCTGCTACAGGGACATCTCCTCCTTTTTAAAGCTGAGAGATTCCAAACTGGAACCTTTTTCAAAGGGACGGTCTACGTCCCGTTATAAAATGAGAGACAAGTGGAAAATTTTGGTTTCTAGGATCTTCTAACTTGGAGTGAAACAACTCCTCAAACTTCAGATCACAGTATTTCTCAGACCTTTAGTTGTCACTTCTAACACAGTGCATATAACCAGAGCACACAATTCAAATAGAATAAAAACATCTCAGCTTTGACTGAAAAGCAGCACATGGATGACAGCATGCAATCCAGGTAATCCTTTCTTTCTGTGGATGTTTCGAGGCTGCAGAGCTGACATGTCATGTCCCTATACACCGGATTTGTGATCCCATTCTTGGTTATAAGCAAGACTGTTGTCATTGAAAGGTTAATAATTCCCGTTCAGAAAATGTATTTTCTGTTTCCAGAGTCTTTTACAGGTTTTGCCCTTTGACAGAAAACATTTTATCTGTGTTCTGCTCATCATTTTCATCAATTACGTGGTATGCTTATTGGCATCTCTGATGCGTAGTGGGTGTTAGGAATAATTTCTTGACCAAAAGGGTTATCAAGCACTGGAACAGGTTTTTGAGGCATCATCCTTGTAGGTGTTTAGGAGAAGTATAGGTAAGGCACTTAGGGACATGGCTTAGTGGTGGACTTGGCAGTGCTGAGTTAACAGTTGGACTCAAAGATCTTTTCCAACCTAAATGATTCTATGATTCTATAAATACTTATTTTGCTAGAGTAGGACTTGACAGGATTTAGACGTGCAAGAATCCTAAATCTTTGGCTCAGGAAACAATCCTGATGGATACAAATGGAATTTCAATAACTTTTGATCCAAAAATGTTTCTTGCAAAGCGACAGGACTGTTCTTCTTGCCAGTCATGGCAGGTGCTCCATCTGTACAAATACCACCTAATTTGAATGAGTCAGGCTTACTGTTTTTCTTTTCCACTATCTGCCACATTTTCAACAAATTTCTCTCTGTTCTTTAAACAAGCGTGAGGCAGCAGTGTGGAATGAAATGGACAGAGGCCAACCGATTACTTAATTATAGTAGATTTTTTTTAACACATTGAAAAACAACAGTCAGCTGTGCAGTGTCAGTAGCATTTCAACTTCCCTTGGTTGTGAGCAAAAAAGAGAAAAAATTGCATGAATCTGTCAAAAATTGAAATGCGCGTTGTTGTATTGTCTAATGTCATCTCAGCCCTTCCCATTGTCATGCCGTGTGAACAGCCATGAACATATCAGCTGTGTGCTGTTTTTTCAGCCTGGTTTTTTGCAGCAGTAATTGATGTACCCTCTTGTGTTCAGGCTTTGTTGTCTGGGAACAGCCCTTTCTCACGAGCTTGCCATAACGGATATTTGCTGTTACACCTTTGTCACTGATTTCAGCTCACAGATGTGTATTTATTTTTTCCATGTAAAAAGCTGTCATGCTGGGGATCTTTCTTGAGATGAAATCTGACCACAGGTCATATCCAATAAAATACATTTTTCATTACTTTCAGGATTAGTTTGTATAAAAGTACCATTCCAGTCTGGACTTTCGGTGTGACTGTATCACCGCACACATAGTTCTACAGACTCTGTCCGTTCTCCAAAGAACTTTCCTGAGAGAAACAATCTCTATGCAGTGTCAGCTCCGTGCACTGTCATCTCAGTATTTTTTTTCACCGTGGCATGGCATGACTTGGTAGGCAATGCTTTGATGATAAGTAAATGGCTTTAAAAAGCTTATGGATGTTTGAGTTAACTGGGAAATCATTAGAAAAACATAAGGTGAGTGAGGACATTGCAGGTTGCCCAGGTCCTTTATTTTCCCCGTGCTGTGGGGTTGCAGAGCAGGTGTTCTGTGGGCTCCCAAAAGGAGTCTTGTTGACTGGAATTAGTGTGTCTTGGTTCTTGTTTCATTGAAGCGGTTTTTAATCTGTGAGTTAAGACTGTAGGTTTTAAATTCTGATTCTTGAAGCTATGGAGTGCAGCTTTGAATACCGAGTAAATGCTTGGGCATCTGCAAAGGCAGACTAAAATACTATCAGGCTTGCAGAGCACTTCTTCATTAATGTAAAGCACTGGTGAGCTAGGGGCTGATTCTGTGGCCTCATGTGTTTTTCCATTCACTTGGCTGCTCCAAGTAGCCTACTCCATTTCCCATGCATCCACAGTTTCCCCAAATTATTTTTTTTAAAGATATATTGTTGCCTTTCTTCTAAAAATATTTAAGGCAAGGGGTTAGACTGTTGAATTTAACAAATAACGGTGTTGTAGTAGAATTGACATTTTTGTAAACGTAGATGTGATGTGTGTAAGAGGAGCTAACGTGACTCTAAAAGCATTTGATGTCAGCCCTTCCGACATTGCTTCTGCATTTTGGGCCAGTCAGTTTCAGGTAAAAGGCACCGACAGGCTAACATTTTAGTGACTTTAAATACCACAGCTGACAGAGAAAGATTGAAGTTGTAAGGATCAGCTATCAGGGAAGTGCATTTCAGTATTGCCATCTAGGAAAAAAAAAAGTGTTGGTTTTTAATTACAGATACTGAGCTTGTTGTGGTCAGTTGATGCAGAGGTAGGCTGACTGCAGAAGTGGAAAGTTTGTGGTAGTAAAAACTGGAGATTGGTGAGAGGTGGGCTTCTTGCTATCACTGATACTGCTCAGATTCACTGTTTGCACTTATACACCTGACTGTTCTTGGAATTACCTAGCAGCATTTTGCATGGAAGACTTGCTCCTGGAAACAGTTTCAATCTGAGAAATTAGTCATAAACTTTGACCCTTTTCTGGTATAACTTAGACTAGATGATTTTATTTGACAATTTAATAGTTGTACCTAAGCTGCCTCTAAAAATATTTTGCACTTGAACTTTATTAGTCTTGAATATATTACTTTTTCAAATGAATTTTTATAGTTCTTACTAAATAAAGGATGAACCTGGGAAAAGGAAATTAAAAGAGAGTGTGTCTTTGCTTCCAAAACAAATGCAATATAAATAATTACATTATTTTCAACATTTTCACACCAGGATGGGAAAAAAGAAAAAGCCCGTCTGTGTAAACCTTCTGAAACCTGTTTCCTGTGCCCTGTACGTCATGAGGTTAGAGAGAAACACTGTATTCCTCAGATGCCGTAAGGAGAATGTCACTGTTCTGTGATTGTGGCAACGAGCAAAGGAAACACTGGGCTGAGTGCCAGGTGCCCCGCACTGGGTCTCAGTGCCAGTGTTGCAGAACATGGGTGTTTGCAGACTCCCTGTGAACCTGCTCACCACAAGGACAGGGTGTACCTATGGCCACATCAGACCACAGCTTTGGGGTGCACCTCTTTTCTTTAGGGTCTCTGTGGGACATTGCAAAGTTCACCTTGCATCCTTATGCTTGTTGTAGTTCCCCATAATGGTGAAAGCCTTTAATTTTTCATTAGAGATTTGACCCTTGGTTCGTTTGAAGGGTGAACTTGATTTCCTTGCCCCTAGAGAACAAAAAACCCAAATAAACAAACTAAGCAAAAGCACTGGCCACTGTCAGTACTAATTCATCAGCTGTGACGGGGTTGGTGTTCTTCAGCTTGGGTTTGCGTGTCAAGATTTAGGGAAGATGGAATGAGAGGGAAGTGCTGTCTGTAAAGAGCTGCCAGGGATGTACCAGATAAAACACCCCTGTAAGAAGGCTCACCTGAAGAGATGAAGGGCACAAAATCCGAACCTGCAGAAACGTTTCCTTTAAGGTTTGTGCTTCTGGTGAGCACAGAATAAAACATGCCACTAATACTACAGCATGTCCTTGCTAAGCCTACAGCTGCTTTCTTGGCAGTCCCCGTGGAGGCATTTTGCTGGGCCCTGAGAAAACAAGTGTTTTGGACACGCACAGGCCATGAGGATTTGTCAAGGCTGAGACATGAACATTGGTGCAAAGGGCAAGTCACGGAGCTCCTAATGCATCCAGGGAGGCATCATAGGCAGGAGCTCACAGTCTCTGGGCTCACAGCCGTGTGATGGGCTCACAGCTGTCAGCAGTGATGGGTGCCCCTTAAAAGTCTGTTCAAGAGCTGAGCTTCTCTACAAAAGCAGAGTTTCTTTATAGGTTGGGTGGCTGGTCCAGGGTGAAAAAGGAATGATGGCAAGTTTAGTTATGCTGCTGCTGCCAAATTTAGTTATGCTTACTGCACTCTAAAATACCAGTTTGACTGTTAACATGAATATCGTCAGTGTAAGTTGAGGGTGTTTTTAATTGCTGCTGTTTTCATAAGGCCTTCGAGGTTGTGACTGGGGATTACAGGAGGACTTTTCCGAAACCTTACTGAACAAAAGTGCTCAATTCTTTTTCCTTAGTGAGTGGCATGGTGTGGGGGAGGATGGGCAGGTGAGATTTCAGTGTTCTCAGCACTGGGTGGAAGGGAGTCCCCATGTGATGTTTTGCAATATGGGTTTATATTTTCTAACTTGCCAGGCATTTCTCCTTTGTTTTGTTTTGCTTCCCCAGTACTTTTAAAACCTTGTTCTAATTTTCCTCTGAACCAAAGTGATGTTTAAAGAACAAAGTCCGTGAGAGATATTGGTACAACAAAAAAAAAAAATTCTTAGAAGATGCTTAGGAAGTCTGAAATGGGAGGTGAATAGTTCTTTTCCTTTCTCAGGGGAAAATGATCACTCTAAATAAGAAGGTAAAGTGTTCTCGGGTGACATAAGAGTCTTCAAAACGCTTAAACAATGTACAACATCTCTGCATTTCCCAATCACGGGGGGGAAAAGATGTTTTATTATAACATAAAACTGTAGTAAGTTAATAAAAAGCAAATTTTGTGTGATTTTCCTTGAAAGTATTTCAGTACTAATGGGAATCTGTAGAGTCCCTAAACTTTCTAGTGTTTTCTTTCTATCCTGCTGTCTTCCCTTTTCATTGCTGCTGCTCTCAGGAAAAGCTGTTTTCCCCTCTCTTCGAGGTGTCAGCTACACAGGACTCTTCCCATGCACCAACTTGACACTTTATGTGGGCTAAGGCTTGCATGAAGCAGGGCAGCAAAAATCTTTCAGTGCAGGTGCCTGGAGCTGGCCTTCCTGTACCCTTGCTGGAGCTGATGGATGGGTGTGCTGGGGAAGAAGCCGGATTTTTATGAGGAGAGGAAACCACGAGAATGTGCCTAGGTTCAGACCTGCGACTGGGGTTGTACAGAGGTTGTGATCTGATTGGTATTTGGTTTGGAAACATCGGTATTGTGGATTTATTTTTCTTTTTTTGCTTGAGAATCACTCATATTTAAAGATTGCAGGTAAACCTGCATCTGAGCTTGCTTTGATTTATGTGAGTGTAAGGCATAGTAGATTTATGTCCATAATGTGCATGCTGTCCCAGTGTTTTACAGACTTAAGCAAAATCATAATGAAAACACCTTGAGAATGGATGTTATTTGTACTGATTTGAACACAGCATATTTCCAGATGGGAAGTGAGGTATTGTTCCTAACTTGCGATGTAAAAATACTTGAAATAACTGTTTCTGGGACTTCGGTATTATCTATTGAATTCATATCTACCCTTGTCATCTGACAGGCTACTAAAACAAGATTCTGCTCAAAATGATAGAAGTGACAGTCATACAATGCATTTCATTCCTGCTGAGCCCTGTTATGTGGTTAGTCTGGAGAGATTTGGATCTTGCTTCAGTCATTCAAGGGCAGTCCTTTGGAAGCGATTTGCAGAATATGTAATTGGGCCCATAAATCCCTCGCTCCCCCCTGCAAATAGGGTAAAATTTCTGTTGCATCCCTACTGTGTGGAGGAAGCAGCATTTTTCTTTCTGTTTTTTTTTCTGGCTTGTTCCCTCCTTTTTCAAACCCCAGCAGTTGCGGTGAATTCCCTCTGCCACTGGCTGTGCTTTCCTTCCTCTGCAGTCTTGTTATGTGGAATTGCTTCTGTGTTCTGTCAGTGTTTGACCCCTTCCAGCTGGCAGCGAATCGAAGAAATCGTATGTATGGACCCAAACTCTGCCCTCAGCTACACTTGTGAAAAACTGTGGCATTATACGGTTGGCTTGGAAAGGCTTAAGGAATCCCGTGAGATCCACGCCGCTGAAAGTCGCTCTGTAAATGTTAGACAGGGCTGTTGTTTTTGTTCTAGTACATTTTACTTTAAAGCCGTACCTGAGCTGCAGTCGATGATACCGTTTCATAACATTGAAAAAGAGGGACAGATTTGGAGTATGGGATGTGCCGTGCTGTCAGTGGAGTTTGTCACTGAAGCTGCCGTAGCTGGGTGCCACGGCAGTGTCTGTGCTGCGAGAAGGACGTGCTCGGTGGCCGCCTGGTTCCTGGCAGCATTCAAGCCACTGGTCACCGTGCACCTGTCCTCCTCAAAAGCCTGATCTCCTTTGGGAAAGAACCAGGGCCATCCTCTAGCAGGGTTGGCAGCAGTGATGCCCAGCACCCTGGGGCATCTTGGTGGATGCTGAGCTTGTGCAAGAGTGAGTCCCAGGGGGCAGAGGATGTTTCTTCTGGGCCAAGAAAACTGTGTTTAGGTCTGACGTGTTCCCAGCATCATCCAGTATGGAGGCAGCACAGGGCTGAGGAACCCCTTTGGTCTTCGGGCTCTGGGGAAGCTCTGAGGACAGGCCTGTGGTAGTGTAGCTGAGCACCCTGTGACTGTGAAACATGGCGCACATGGAGATGCATGTTGGTGTATGGATGGGCCCACATGATCCTTTTGCTTCATGTTTAGTGCAGAACCCCAGGGAATAATGTTCAGCTTGTAGGCAGATACTGTACTGACACAGCATCTTTGACTCATGCTGATCTTTGCCAGTGTGGAGGATACTTCATGCAGCTAGTCCACAAATAACCAAAGAGCTTGAATAGTTGTATGGTTCTTCTTTTTAAAAGTGTTACAGTGATAGACCTGAGCAGACTGAAGTTGCAGTCAAAAAAGCCCTGCCCCGAGTCTTTATTTTAATTATTGGTTTCTGTGTCCTGGGATCCTACGAGACAAGAAAACAAATTATGAGATGTGAGGAAGGTAAGCAGAAGATACCATGAGAGGTATTATACACACCTCCAGGACTGTCATTGGGTATTTTTATCTACTCCTAATTTTTGGAAAATTTTCAAAAAGAAGAGTTCTATGTGTTTTTTTCCCAGACTGAATGGAAATTTTGCCATTGGTTAATATAGGAAGGAAGTCGGAAATATCAGAATTACATGTGAATTGCTTATGTGTCCAATTTGCTGTTGTGAACGGAGGAGCAAGGATCTTAAACGCTGTCAATTACTGTGGATTTTATTTCACTGACTGTGGTTGTAGCTGCAGGCCATGTGGCCTCCAGAGGTGACCTGGTGCCATGCAGTTTAAGGGCACTTCTGGAAGGGAGGAGGGAACGTGCAAAACATTCATTGCTGAGTGGTCAGGTGACATCTGGATGTTTTGTCATGTTAGCAGAGAAAAGCGATGTTTTTCCTTCAAGTCCTAAAGATGAACAGCTTTATTTATGTTTCTTCTGGTATGTCCAGAACAGAAAAAAGAATAGGAAAAAAGTTACAATTCTGTAGTACAGCATCTTTGCATTTTTATTCTGTGCTTCCTATATTCAAGGGATTTCCTAGCAAGAATAGAAACATCTGCAATAGCAGCTCCTATTTATGTTAATCTTTTCCAATCAGCATGCAGCCTGAAATAATTACAATAAATGCACTGTCTACTCCAAACACTCACAACTTCCATTTATTTCAGGCTTCTTTGCTTCGCAAGTCTGAGAACATAATCCTTCATTCTGCTCTGCTTCATCTCCTTTGCATGAATTTATCTAACAGTATATTTTGTGAGCTTCATTAACAATGGTCACGCCATAATAAATTACATAAATTGAGAAGTTTTTAATTAAATAAGTTAACAAAACAGCCCCACAAAGCATAATAAATTTAATTAGGTAACATTTTCCTGTAATAAGTTTGCACACGAGGTGTGTAATGAAGTAGGCCAGAGTAAAATCTGTAATCTGAAGGTTTTTAGACTTCATGGCTGCAGAAGTACTTCCTTTTCTTTTTAAAAAGGGTATTTTTAAAAGATCATGTGCTAAACATACCTTGTTGTGCAAAGGATTATGCAAACTTGGCAGAAAAACAGTAGTTACTGACAAAGAGATGACTAAGAGTATATTTGAACAGAAGAAGACACATCTTCCAGTCTTTCCCCCTCTGTTTCTGCCAGAGCTGCTCCCCAAGCCAGGATCATTTTTCTCCAACTTGGAGAAAAGTTGGGTGCTTTGGCTCTGTTTGGGCTTGGTTTTTTTGGTGCTGGGCAGAATTGATGGGTATTTTTGGTCAAATTGGTCAATGTAAGTGGTATAAAGAGCACCTTCAGAGCTGAGTCTCCTGCTGGTGCTGTGTGTGTTTAGCTGGGCTGCTTGCCCAGGTATGTGGGAAGGAAAAGTAAGATCAGCCTTGGCTCATGTGTGGAGGACTGTGGAGCGACTTCTCAGGTGTCCTCTGCACCTAACAGCATCTGTCTTTGCTTTCTCTTTCCTGAACTTGCATCCAGAAATATTAAGATTGTTATCCCCTGCCTCCCACCCTCTCACGCAGCCCAGCCAGGCTGCTTTCACTTGGGCAATGCTCCCATCTAAGGAATTTGGCTCAAAAATAAGAGCTTTGCTTTTCCTTTATGTCCAGGACAGCTTCATGACAGTAAATGGTGCTCTGATTTTTGATGGTGAGACCACGAAAGAATTAAACAAGAACCGGTGGGAGAGGGCACTGAAAGGAAATCTTTAAAATTATGAATATTGGTTTGCGTTTTTCCCAGACTCTGCAGTCACAGAGAGCAGTGCGAAGGGAGTACGCTGGTACATCGCATTTACTGTTTCGGTTTGGTGATGCATAAAGTCAGAGTAATGTTTTGTAATTGTCTTTCACAAGTGCAAATGAGTGTGTATTGAAGGCTGTGAAATATAGTTACCAGTATTTATTATCTCTGTGAAGCATCCTTTTGATATTTTAATTTGGGGCTGATTTAGAGAGACAAGTTTGATGTCGGCAACATCAGTTTACAGTTTGGGGTAGATCTCTGGTTTTTTGAGCCCACTCAAATTGTTTACCATCAAACTGTGAGAACAGGGAATGGGACTTTTGGACATTCTGTGAAAAAAACATAGCACTATGTCATCCGATTTGTGTGTGCATATAATGATTCTGCTATCTGCAAGAGATAGGTAGTTTTTGACCAGGTGAGGTCTCTTGCGAAGATGGAATGGCAACGTACCTGAGCTGGTGTATAACTCCTAAAACTCACCAGAAAGGTCACAAAGTTGTGAGCAGGTGGATCTCTTACAGTTTTCTGACTCACAGACTACAGTTAGCTGTCCACCAGAAGACATGATAAAGCATTTCAGTGTCTCTGTATATCCCCTCTCTCTCTGTTCCTGCCTTTTTACAATCGAGAGTAAAGCAGCTGTAACTGTAGAGAAGGTAGGAGGGCATAAAGTTTATGTAGCAGAAGCACATCTATTTTACTGAAAATGTCCCACTTAAATTTTAGGGTTCTACCTGAACAGTTTGAACAGTTGCCAGACAGCACTCCTAGGCTTGTCGGGTATTGCACAGAAATCATGACTGTACTCCTGTGCAGAATTCGAGATAACTTGAAGCATGCATGGTAGTCTGGTGGTAAAGAGAGACCTGCAGGTCTGGGGAGCAAAACAAGGTGAAGGGAAAGAGTTACTAGGAACAAAAAGTAAGGGGCAAAATTAAAGCACAGAAACAGAGGGGGAAATTAGTGAAGGAATTGTAAGAATTAAAATACAAAGTGTTGGCTGAGAAAAGCAGCTCACTAGCAGTCACTCTCTAGGGTGAGAACATTGTGCGTTCACGAAGAGATTCAAGCAGATCTTCCCCAGAGGTTTGTGGATCTTCCATGTGGAGGACCTTGGGATGAGCAGGAAGACACTTTGCCTCCTAAAGTGTTACAAGTTAGGTAGCTCAGGCAGAGGAATTTTCTAATAGTATCTGGAAAAGAAGATATTAGAAATTAAGGTCTTGATGACAGGAGTTTGTCAAATTAATGCATGATGTATTTTTGGAATTATACAATGTGTCATAAGCCAATTTTGTTCCAGGGGAAATGTGACATCTTCTCCCTTGTGAGTGAGGTTTCCAAAGGGCTGAAAAGCAAAGAAAGTGGAAAGCAAAAAATGAAGTTGTCAGGTGGAGAAGAAAAGCATCGCCTGTGCTATTTAAATGGTATAAATTGGTGTTGATGTATCCTGCTCCTCGACCCGTTCTGATAGCTCTGTGTGTTTCGGCTGCTAGACCTGTTTTTCCTTTTCGATCTGTTTCAGGACAATAGATTTTACCTTGACCTGTGAAGCCAGTCTTATCCTTTTGCATAGCAGTGACTTCCCAGGAAGCAGAAACATAAATCTGTACTGTTGCCATGAAATACATGCTGTGCCTCACAGCAGATCTGTTTTTTAACTCACAAGAATGTGTGCAAGAGGATTTTGCTGGGCTGCTGAAAATATTTGAGCTGCAGTTTTACATACTGTATTCTTGTTTCTTCTGCTTTCAGGATCTGGACTGTTTAGAAAGAAAATGTAGAGTTAAAATCTGCAATCTGACGTGGTCTTCCTTTTCAGAAAAAACACTGTTTCTGGCGTTCTGTTGGGAAAGAGGAGCCATCCTTTCCAAGACTTTGGGTATAGGTATGAAAACGTTCAAAGAGCTGACAGTTAGTAATTATTATTCATTGGTGCTCCTTTGCTTCTAGTACGGTGAACATATTTTTGCAGTAGAATTAAATCCAAGTCTCTCCAGGGGCTGTTGGTATTTTGCTAATGCTAAATTAAAGCGTGCCATGTGCTGTGCACTAGAGGTGGTCAGCGGTGGCTTGACAGAACTTAATTGTGTGTGTGGCAGGGGTGCTCTGAGTCACTGCGTGGTAGGTGTGATGCAGCCGCAGTCGGGTAGGAAGTCAGTCTTTCACAGCCCCTTGTGTTTCCATGAGCAAGAAGGAGGCATTCCCAAGCTGCTTTCCATCCTGCCCGCAGGTTAGGTGGTCCGTCTCCTGGAGCGGTTATCCTGCATAGCCAATTTTTGTTCTTTCTGCTCGTCATTTGTCCCTTTGCTTTTTCAACTCCCAAGCTGTAAATACGTAAAATGAGAAATAAGCTAATTGGAAGCCATGAAACAGGGATGGAAGCTGAGCTATCTTAAAAAATCAGTAAGTGAAGAAGCAGGTCCAGACTGGAGATGAAGGGATGTAGTCTTTATAATCCTCAAAATTGTCTTTCTGTTGAGACGTTGAATCATGGGTTTGGTGGTATCAATATAAAAATTTAGTAGTACTCAGTCTTTGGGACATGCTGGTATATGTTGGAAGTTCTTAAATGGCACTGCCCTGTTTCAAGCACTCATCCTCTTAATACATCTTTGGTATTATTTTTCTTGATGAGGTCCTCACCCTTCTCAGCCAGACACTTGGAGCGTGTTCACCCTGCCCAGATGACGCAGTCAGTGCACAGAATGCTGCAGCTTGGCTGGGCTAAAGCGTTAGCAGGAAGAGAACCCCCACAATTAAACCTGCGAGTGGTGCACCTGAGCCAGCAGAGTCACTGTGTGAGGAAGTTCCCCGAAGAGCTGAGCTGAAGGTCCTATTCCCAAGCTCTTCCTCTTCCCACTCTCTTTTCCTTCTCATTGGGGGCTAAACTAGCTCAGGCAATCATGCACCGGATGTGGATAAGGTTCCCTGGAGACGGTAGATACGATCTCTGTAGCGTGCAGTAACAAAAGGGGAAGCTAATGGGATGCAGGGCTCAGTGAGGTACAGGTACAGGTGAAGGACTTGGAGGGAAAATCCCCCTGATGTGTGCTGCACCCACAGGGATCCTCAGTGCTGCCTTGGAGCAGGGAAGGAGAAGGAGCTGTGGCTGTAACTCGGTGCAGGTGCTGTGGTTGGTTAAGTGGAGACGGAGCAGAAGAGTTCAGGAGGAGAGCAAAACATCTGAAGATTCTTAGGGCTAGCATGATATTTGGGAATTACTTTGTGGAATGGTGACATTTTGTTAATTTATTTTGTAATCTGTGATGACAGTAAGCTGAATATTGAACAGCTTAAATCTAAGCAACTGTCATTTCATGCTTTGGTGAAGAGGGAGTGGGTGAGTGAGATAGTAGGGGTAAATTGTTAATAGGAGTGAAACCAATATGTGCAGCTTTCTCTGAACCTGCCCACCTCTTTTTTGTGTAATATTGAGCAGCTGGGGCTGTGCTATCTCAGCTTATCATCACTAATCAGGCTATAGATCTCTGGGGATATGCTTTGCTCTCAGTTGCTCTGGTAGAAATCTAAACTTATTACCTACATTACTTGCATATAGACCAGCAAAACCACATAAACAGATTTTGAGCCTCTTTTGTCAGTGTGGTTCACGAGACATACTCTCATTTTTTGAGAGCTCTATCTTAGTTTAGTCAAAGAAGAAACCACTTGTACTCAAAATGAGAGAGCATTTGCACTACAGTCTTTTTTTTTTTTTTCAAGGAAAATTGTACTGCTTTTAGTAGAATTTAAACAAATAGAGTTCACTGGAAATTAATTAAAATTATTTACTTTGTTTAAAAATGACATTTTCTTAGTCCATAGTCTTTATGCCTTCCTGTGAGAACATAGGACACGACACTTGATCAACCTAGTTACAGAAGTGTATGCTGCTGTAATTGAATTTCTTCAGCTGTTTCAAACATTTTTCAGGGAGATTCTTCCCCTTCCTTGAATTCCATGGAGTTTTTCTCTTAAGTATCCCACTGGTGACCCTGTATATGCTTTCTAATGCTGGGTTAGCTAGGTCTGTTTATGAGTTGCCATTCTAGACTGCTCTCTCTAGAGATGTAATTTCGAACCTGGTGTTTCATTCATTACTATGCTTACCTTGGTCTGAATCTGTGATTCTGTCTGTTGCTTAACTTTCAGACTGATGACTCATTCCTTTGCTTCATGGGATTGCTGCATGTGATCTTACCCCACTCTGAGATGAGCTTTGGGAGTGAGCTAACAAGAAATGTTTACAGCGTTCAGCATAAATCACACTTCCACAGAGAAACTTACTTTACAGAAAAAAAAAATGGAAGGAAAGGGTTTCTATAACTTGGAAATGAATCTATGCCTGAGGGACTCGGGGTGTTCTCCCAGGTAGCCAGTGACAGGACCAGAGAAGATGGCTGTGGCACTTGCGGGCATGCTTTAGTGGTGGGCATGGATGTGGCCAGGTTAACGGTTGGACTTGATGGTCTTAGAGGTCTTTTCCAGCTTCAGCGATTCTGTGATTTTAAACCAGTATTTTAATAATTTATCTGTTTCATTATGACTCTCTCGAGTCTCGGTATGTGCAAGAAGATGCTCTCTGCCCCTTTTTGGCCTTCATGAGAAGGTGTGCAGAAGCAGATTGGCGCTTCCATTCAGGAACAGGGTGTAGCAAAACCACCTGTGGGAATCCACGTAAAAAAAGGAAACTTAGTGGGATGTCCATTGTATTTGCAGGAGTTTTCTGTAGAAGAGCAGTTCCCTGCATGCCATGTCCCCGCATGACTTAGCAGCATCCCGTAGGTGTGAATGCCTGTCTCTGCAGGATATGCAAAAGATGAAGAGATGGGTGGTGGAGGTAGACATGGTGACTAACTCTTTATTCCTGGAAGTGCACCCTCCGCGTGGAGGACGGCATTAAGTGTGTCCCAGATAGGCTTCTCGCACTGCGTCATTGCTGGGGATTAAGCCATTTTCCCCATGGATTCTGTAGTTGGCAGAAAGATCTGCAGGAAGTGGTAGTGTGCCTCCAGATTTAAACATATCGGCACTTGCATAATAGGTTTATTCTTTATTATCCACCTTTTTTTTTCCTGTTCTGTGGCACGGGCTTCAGATACTGCACATGATGACTTTGCTCCTGCTGCCATGTGGTCCTACCACATGGTGAAGGAAGGATGTTCAGACTTGAATTATTTCATCTCCCGGAATCTGACAGTTTTACACTGCTGCTTCACTTTGTTTTCTTCCTAGTATCTCTTCTGGTATTTTTATTTCATTTTTAAAAAATCAAACATTAAGGCTAGTGATTGTTACCACAAAACTGGTTGTTCCTGTTTCCAACTAAAAGATAATTAACTGAAAGAATTATCAGGGTGGAATTTTGCCTTTTTGGGGAGGCTGGAGAATTTGCTTACGTCAATCTTTTTGCTTTGCTAGGTCCGTGAAGACCACAAGGTTTCATTTCTCTCTGTGATTCTAACTTGTTCACACAGATTTTGAATGATAGGGGGGAATTTGCAGTAAAGACTTGTCATGAAATTTGAGGAGTGAGTGCCTTTATGCTCAAGGTGAATAATCTCTTTCCGTATTTAGTCTCAGCCAGCTCTCTTGCTGATGGTATCCTTTAGAACTAACCTGGGTTATTGTATGTGCAGAGTGCAAACACTGAAGTGATACCAGGCAATGTTTTTGTGGTTATCATTTGTAAGGGGTGTCATGGTAGCTAAAGGCAGCATAGAGTTTACATTGGGCATGTTCAACCTGTCTTCCAAATGCTGTGTTCGTACCCCTTTGCTGCCAGCCACCTGGGACATGTTTTCACCTAGTAAATGCTTCTTGTGGCCATTTGGAGGGTCTGCGTGACCACAGTCCACAAGATCTTTCTTCAGCCTGGCTGCCAAACCATGTTTGCACAAGGTAATAGCTAGGTGGTGAGGGTCGAAACTGGGATTTCTCCAAAGTCTGTGTATTAGGTTCCTTCAGAGCACAGGAAAAACACGAAAGAGGAGCGTGGACTAATTCTGTTTAACAGCTTGTGCAAAATATATGTAGGAGTGTAAAGAAGAAGCTGTCACTACTGAATCTCAGAAGAAGTAAATGTAAGAAAAATGTTTAGAATTTAGGGAGGAAGGAGAGAATGATGTGCACAGATATAATGTGAAGCATCAAGTTCTTGTTCAAAAAGGGAAGCTATTCAGAAGCAGTTTGGTAAATTTGGATCGTTTTCAGTGGGCATATTCTGTTGTATCTTGCTACCAATTAACAAGTCTCTAAATTTTTGGTGTGTGTTATAGTTTTACCACATACCACTGCAGCTTGCTGACTAAGGCTAATGAAATTTGTTTTTACTGAGGATGGGTATCCTCATAGGACATGCCTAAAGGGGTTGGCTGATTGTATTCTTCACCTTTCGAGAGAGCTAAAATGTTCATCACAAACAACTTGTAAAAAAGCAAGGAGTGTTTCGTTGATAGTGTTATGTGAACACAAATTTCTTGTGTGATTTTATATGAAGCAAACAGAAAAAAGCACAGCAGTTTACCCTACATATTTGGCTTCTATCAATATAGAAAAATATTTGCTTAAATGAATGTGACTTCCGTTTGGTGTTGTAAGGGAAAATATGTTTGCGCTTCCTCTCTTTGCCATGCTGTTTAATCTTGCTTACTTTATGTAGCCATGCTCGAATATGCCATATTAAGTAGTATTTTTATGAGTTATCTGGAAATTTGAATTTCCTATGCATGGCCCTTTTCCACCATGAGAAAAGCTGGAAGCAGCGGTTTCCAGTGCTCAAAATGAATGACTGTGGGCAGTGATGAGGTGGGCTCCCATTTTTAGGCTTAGTACCTAAGGGAGCTTCTCTTCAGTGTAAAACAGAAGTAGAAATTAAACTTGTTGTCTTGACATGTAAAACCAAATTGTTCAGGGCGTTTAAAAGGAATTTGTCTGCTCTCAGTGCTATTAGTACATGAATTTCAAAAGTATTTCTGTTACTGTGAACTTGAAAATTCAGATGGTGTTTTTGGTTTTTTTCCCCAAAGCAGGAACTGCATGATCCCATGATAGAGCTCCTTACGTGTGGAGGTTATCTTCACGGATGACTCCCTCCATGGCTTTGGAAAAATACCTGGTCAGCAGAGGTGCACCCCTTCTGACCTGCAGATTATCTGGACCTGTAGAAGTATTGAGCAGAGGTGGCATGCCTTGCTTCTCCAGTGTCTTGTGGTGCTTGAACTTCCCTTCAGAGCTGGGAGTCCTGGGAGGCCCTGGGATTTCTAGGTTAAGCAAATAGCCTGATAGAGTGTTTGAATGATACCAGGGGATGAAAACAGTGGTGCTGGCTCTGCTGGAAGGTAGCAAGAGAAAACCACACAGAATCCCTGAGTGAATGCAATGACAGATACCAAGTAGACCCAGGGGCTCTTTGTTTGGCAAGCTGGGGACCAGCATAATAAAAGCCTTTTTTCCTTTTAAGGCTACAAAACCCAACAAGAGGCTGTTCCTGCAGAGCTGGTTTTTTTTTTTTTTTCTCTTGGCAAATGTCATATCCCTGTAGAGGGATGTGAATTGGCCTCAGATGTTACAAGAGAGTATTGTAAATGAAGGATGGAAAAATGTATTTCCTGTTACAATCCATTTGACTGACATCCTAAAATTAATAACAAAAGGTGGAATTTTAGAAAACTTGTTCAGTGGGTTTGTTTTGTTTTGAAGCTTTCTAGCTACACTTTGAGGACTGTCTGCTGTAATTTGTGTGCAGAAAACAGAATGAAAGTTTCCCCTTGTTTTCTTGCCAGCTTGACAGTCATTTTGGCGCCCAAAAAGCATTTTAAGAAAAGGCTCAAACTTTCTCTCTCTCTCTCTGTTTGGTTTCTTTAAGGGCAGTGTTTTTAAAACAGCTTGTATGAGAGTGGGCACCCAAGTTAGTGTTTGATGCATTGAATTCAGTTAATCACTTAATTGGTCCATTAGGTTCTTAGGAATTTATTTACCTAAATAAATTGACTGTGTGTGACTTGTCGTCATTTAAAAATCGTTGCCTTTCAAGAATTTCCAGATAAGTTTGTGCATATTTATTGGGGATATTGTCATGCTATCAATTCAGTAACTCAATTTGTTGACTTGAGTTACAAAAATGAATAGATATTTGCAGTTTTGGTCCCTTGCTTTTGGATTTGGTATGAGTTAAAAAAGAATACTATTTTGATTTAGTGTCACAGAGCAACACAGTAATTGTGTCTCTTCAATGCTAGCTTGCTAATAAAACCATTTCTCGGGAAGTGCTGTTCTTGTGGAAAGGAACATAATTTCGATTAAAACTTTACACTATGTTCCTTTCAATTAGTATTTTTAAAACAGAACATCTGTAATTGGATCTGTTTACTTACTGTAGTCACAGTGGAAACTATACTCAGTGGTATGATATTTCAAAAAACCTAAGTGATAGAAAACATCTACAGCCAAATTCTGGTTTGGGGTATGTGCTTATAACTAACTCCCTGCTGCAAGTGAAGAACCCCATGAAATGCCTCTCCTCGTCATGAACAATGCAGATTGTACAGTCATGTGTAACATAAAGAGGAAATAAAAATGTGCTTCAGTAGGTTTTAAGCCTTATGCTGCAAAGCCTAGAATCACCTCTGTCTTAAGTTACGCTGCTTTCAGGTGTTTTCTTCTTGAACTGTAGTTCTTTCAGCTGTTCTGTTTAACTTGCTTGGAATTAATCATGGAATGGCTGAGGCTGGAAAGCATCCCTGGAGATTGCGTAGTCCGCTCCCATGCTCAAGCAGGTTGCTCAGAGCTATGTCCAGCAGGCTTGGGTGGAGACGCCACAACCTCTCTCGGTAACTTGTTCCAGGTGTGTCCCTCACAGTAGGGGGAAGGTAAAAGAGAAAAAGAATTTATTTTCTTACTTTCTGATGGAATTCCCTGTATTTCGATTTGTGCCCATTGCCTCTCGTCCTTTTGCTGGGCACGACTGGGAAGAGTCTCTTCATTATTGTCTCCCATCAGTTGTTTATACGTACTGATGAGACCTGCCCTGAGCCTTCTCCAGGATGAACAGTCCCTGCGATCTCAGCCTCTCATAACATCAGATCTTTCAGTTCTTTTATCACCTTTGTGGCCTTCGCTGACTTGTTGCAGTCCGTGTTTTGCATATACCAGGAAGCCCAGGACTAACGCAGCTCTGTGCAGGTGTCTCACCAGGGCTGAGTGGAGGGGGGAGGATCACCCTTAACCTGCTGGTGATGCTCTTTCTAATGCAGCCCATGATGCTGTTACCCCCCTTTCCCTGAGGGCACAAACTTTGTCTGTCAGGACCCCGATGTTGCTCTCTGCAAGCCTGCTTTGCAGCTGATCAGGCCCCGGCATGTAGTGGTGCATGGAGTTAACCATACCCAGGTGCAGAACTTGGAATTTACCTTTGTTGAAGTTCATGAGGTTCCTGCCAGCATGTTCTCCAGCCAGTCCAGGTCCTACTGGATGGCAGCACACCCACCTGGTGTGTCAGCTGTTCCTCCCAGTTTCGTATCATCAGCCAGCTTGCTGAAGATTCTTTCTCACCATCCAGGTTGGTTGTGAAAATGTTAAATGATGTTGGCCCCAGTACTGACCCCTGGAGTACTCCATTAGTGAGGGGCCTCTGGGTGGACTTTGTGCTGCTGTGCACAGCCCTTTGAGCCAAGCAGTTCAGGCAGTGTTCTCTCCACCTCACCATTTACTCACTTAGTCTGTACTTCATCAGTATGTCAATGAGGATGTTATGGGAGACAGCATCAAAAGCTCTGCTGAAGTCAAGATGAATAACATCCACTTCTCTCTCATCTCAGCAGGATGAGCCAGGCATCTCACTGCAGAAAACTATCAGGTTGGTCAGATGTGATTTCTGCCTTCATAAATCTATGCTGACTATTCCCAGTCATTTAATTTTACTCCATATGTTAAGGGAATTGTTCCCAGATTTATTTGCTCATCACCTCCCCAGGGCTGGAGGTGAAACTGACCTGTCTATTGTTTATGGGATCCTCCTTCTTGAAAATAGGACTGTCTTTCATGCAGTCCTCAAGAAATTCCTCTGATCCCTACGATCTTTGAAAGATAGTTTAGAGTAGCCTCCTGTAAACTTCAGCCAGCTCCCTCAGCACTCATGGATGCATCCCCTCTGGATCCATGGGCTTGTGTATGTCCGGTGCAGTTAAATGTCCCTTAACTGGATCCTTCTCTGCTGACAACAAGTCTTTATGGCTCCAGATTTTCTCACTGATTGCAGGGGCCTGGGATTTCTGAGCATAGAATATTGAAGAAATAAGTAGCTTTTAAATTGACAGTGTTTTTCCTGATAGTAGTCTGTCTTTCCAGATATCAGAGATACCCTTAATGTGCTTGAGACACAAACCAGTTCCGTGCACAGTGTGTGTATTTAAAAAATTTAGTCTGTTGATAGACCCGTATTTAAATTAAGCTATTCATGTCTTTGCATGATTACACTAAAAAGAAGAATTCTGAGCAGAGCAGTATGAACCTATGAAAAAGGCACAAGTTTTTTCTGTGTGCTTCTTTCCTGTGTTGGCTTGGCTGAGTGCTGACTGTGCAGAGATGTGTAACAGGAATGACTACAGACAGTGCAGCAATTTCAGAGAGGGTTTTCATGTGTCAGAACAACAAGGTGAATTAGTCTGCAGTCACATTCATGTTGCCATCGGGAGCTGTCGTCCGTGCCTGAGCAAGGTTGTTTTAAGCTTGCAGGGGTGTAACAGTCCCAATCTACAAGTGTTTATGTGCAGTTGTCAAATGGGGGAAAAGAAGGAGGAAAAAAAAGTGAAGCTTTTATTTCCAGCTCAGCAGGAACCTGACAGCTCCTGAGCTCAGCAGGACCAGGAACTGCTGCTTCTTGGGTGGAGCCATCAGCGGGAGGCAGGATTCTGGCTCCTGGCCTCTTCTGAGCTCCAAGTCCAGCAGCAGCTTGGGCTAATAGGGGTGCAAAGCACAGATCATCCCTTTCCTGCTGAGCATGTGCCGCTGATGGGGAGCATTGTTTAGTCAGCCCTGCCCTCCAAAGAGACATTGGACATCTGCACTGAGTGAGAGCTGAGGAGCCACCCATCCTCAGCAGTGTTCATCTGCCTTTCCAGCACGGCTCCTTCAGATTTAAGTTCATAATAAGTTTTTCAAAGCCTTTCCATTTCTTAGATTCCATAAACAGCCAGTGACTCTCAGAGGGTTGCACAGCACTTGGGACTCAGCCTAGCAGCACGTGGAGGTCTGCCAGGGTTGCTCCTCACCCTGCAGGGAAGCAAAAATGGCTCTGCATGGGAACTGTGGCACTGCCTCAGAATTAGTGGGAGGCTGCAAGCGTTGCAGTTATTATTCCCAAGAGTAGCTGTACCAACTTTTGGGCTGCTTTCTGCTGGCACTGTTGCACAAAAAAGGTTGTTTATTTTCCTCAGCATTTCTGCTGTTGTCATCACATCTTGTGAAGTCAGAATTGCAATGTGTGTGTCTGTTCATGGTAGACCATTCATAACGTAGCCCACATCAGGAGTCTCGTCTGAAAACCACGTTGCATGGTCTCACCACAACCATCTGAGCTTCTGCTTCAGATCTTTGCTAAGTTCCTGAGCGTGTGCCCAGCCAAGCAGCATTCAGTGGGGCCACCTTGTTCACCTGTTCATAAGGAGCTGCAACCTTTAGTGCACCAAAGAAGTGCCTTCTGTTTGTTTTGCAGAGAGCTGACTGAAAGCTCCAGGAGGAGGAACTGCTGAAGAAAGAGTACCGTATTTTTAGAAAGACAGAAAAATGCCAACGTGGTTTAAATTTTGTATTTTGATTGAAATTTTTCATATTATATAATGTTTTATACATGTTTTACATTTTTTCAAGTTTTTCAAAATTCGTATTTAATAGAGAAAACATATATATTCCAATAACACTAAAATATCCATTAAAAATTTAGTAGCAGTATTGGTACAAATGCTATGAAAAATGCAGCAGAAATAAGAAACTACTTTACTGAAAGAATGCCACTGGATAGCAAAAAATGTTAAATTATTTTTTTCCTCTTCAGCGAACTTTGAGCCATGTCCTATTTTAATGAGTAAAGGTAGGATGTAGCATTTTGCCTGGGAAATACTTCAATAACTTTAAATAAAATACTTACTAACATGTTATAAATAGAGTCTTTTTTTCTCTCATTTTACTACTAAAATTGATTCTAAGAGAAGCCTAGTTATTTATTTTGTTATTAATAAATGATTGCCTTGCTAAGGCAGATGTTAAAGTCACTGATGGAGAACTAATCATTCATTCTTAATGGAGCTTTTTGTGCAGCCGTGACAGTAACTTTATAATATGAAACGATGATGTGGTGGGTTAATATTGTAGATGAACTTGCAAGATACCTCCTGGGTTGATGGTTGACCTGCCCACTCCTCCCTGTTTGCAGAGGTCTTTGCCCAAGTACATGTCTCTGTGCAACTTTGAAGAATTCTAGAGTGGTTATTTGCAAAATGACACCTTTTTGGTGGAAAGAGAAAGGAGAGGTTGTATATCCCAATGAAAAGGAAAGCAGAACCATCACAGCAGCTTTTTAGGGCTGTTGAGGCTCGTGCCCCAAGGAAACACAGGCTTGCCAGCCTGCAGTCTCCCGGGTTGCCCTAGTGCAACCGTGCTGTGGCTGGTAGCACACACTGATGCCATGGCTGTGAGCGTCTCCCTTTCGTGTTCTGGGGACACTTATGAGTGCAGAGCACTGTGAGAGAGCTGGTGGTGCAGTAACACGTGTCTGTTGCCATTGTGAGCACCCTACTGCTGCTCATCTATCGTGGATCAGCTTGAAAATGAGTAACAGCGCTGTGTTGACTGAGGTTTAGCACTGGGCTGCTCCTCAGGCGAGCAAAGGTTTTAAATGTAGGATTGCAAGGATGGGCTCTCCTTGGAGCTGGAGGAGATGGAAAATTTGTCATTTTCAGAAAGCATCCTTTTGGGGTGCATGCAAACTGTCCTTGGACCAGAATGAGTGACGCTGAAGGTGTGTATTGGTGAAGTGGCACCGCTACATTACAGAAGCTTAATCTGTTTTGTTGTGCTTGAGCTAGTCTGTTATCCTCACTGTCCAGTGAGGAAGGACAGGATGGAACTGGAGGATATCTTTGCCTGGCTGAAAGCAAGAAGGGAAGCAGTCAGGAGTGCAGGAATGCTCAGATCTGAACCAGTTTGTGAGGATGGCTGCATGTTGCTGCAGTACTGTGGCACTGCATCTATGGCAACTAAGGAAAGGAGAATGAGTAAGATAATGTTTCCTGTGATGGGAAGCGTGAGGAAAAAGATTTGAAAATGCTGCTCTCAAGTGATACAGTTCGGTTTACTCTTGGTTTTGCTGTTCTTCAAAGCCTGGAACTCGATAACAGTGTTGTTTAGGCCATTTGGACTTCTTTGGATGGACTCTTGACTTGTGTTCAGATGTAGCAATTGAATGCATAAGAGGTAAAGGTGCTTTTGAAAGAAGGAGGACAGTTAACAGGGTGCTTTCCATTGTTGACTCTCTCGCTGTGAAGATGTATAAATAGGGGGAAAGACTATGGTTTGTTCACCACACCACTGCATCTCTCTCTATTGTGTTACTCAACAGAATGTTGATTCTCCTGCTGGTGGGTTGTTTCATGGTTTGTCATGTAGCTCCCAGAAAGATGGTATAATTTATAGAACTTGCTAAGGCTTGGCAATTTCAGCAGGCTCCAGGTTGTAAGGAGTTCACCCATCAGCTTGTGAGCCAATGGGGTCTCTCATGTGAAACTCCCACATCTGTCTTCCTCCCTTCATGGTGAGTGCACAGCCCTGACAATAACTTCTGGTTCTCTTTCTTCTTTGCTCATCCTGCAATTCCACAGGCTTGTCTGTCAGCCTTAAACTTTCCTGTAGGTACCACCACTCTTCTAGTCTCTTTGTCCTTGAATTAGTAGTCCTCCCAATGAGACAAAGACTTTCTTTGTAGCCGGGCCGTCTCTAAAAAGAGTCCCTAAATCCTAATGTTTGCTTCTGACAGAGGAAAAAAGTGAGTGAGTTGCTTTGACTTCATATGCTTTTATTTGGGGCAAACAAAAGGGCAAACCAAAGAAACAAACAAAAAAAGTGACAAATAAAGCAAACAGATTAAAAATGTCTTAATTTCAAAAGAATATCCATTATTTATTTGCTTCGCCATTATATTTCATTACTTCTCCATTACTTTTTTTTTTGAAGAAATTGTTTCAGGAGAGGAAATAGAAGTCTCTTTTTACCAAGCAGTGCCCAGACCATTTTGGAAAAGTGTGATACAAGTGACTCTTACTTGCAGATAAAGCCACCATCATAGTTGTGCACTGCACACCTCACTGAGAGTAGCTGTTGCTTCAGGAACTCGAGGAGAATCAGGGAGGAAGGAGGGTGTCTGTGTGCCATGTGCCAGGCACAGATTCCCTTTGCTTTGATTTGACTTTTATACATCTTACTAGAAATGAGTGGGTTAGTGACTGGGCACGGGTCGCAGGTGACACACTGGGGCTTGGCACACCAAGGAAAACCTGAGGCCACTTGGACTCCTGTACTGAGTGAAAAAATTCAGCTTTATGTCTCTCCTGGAGTCTGACTGAAATAAGACTGGTAGTAAACAACTTATGTGCTAATAGCAGGGTGCCTTAGTGTGCAGGTGGTTTGGAACAGAAGTGAGTGCCTTTAAGCATTGTTTTATGGTGTTGTGCATTTCAGACTGAAGAACGGCCACAAGCTTTATTACTTTAATATTAACACTTTTTCATTACTCTCTCCCTCCCCCCTCCTGCAAACTGCTGCACTCATCCATTTTAGCGACTTTTTTCCCCTTCACCTGGCGTTTTTCACAGCGTGAGAGACGTGGGCGGCAGGAGGGACAGTTGAGGACGTAATGGCACCTCATCTGTTGCCAAGTGCAGCCAAAGCCCAGGCTGCCGCCGGATAACCTGTTGAGGTAACTTGCCGAGCCCTCAGGGATGACAGCATCCCTCCTGCCTTTGCTGCTGCTTTCCAGTGACCTGCAAGGGGACTGCACCTCCTGTGAGACCTTTTCCCATTAGGTTTTTCCATCCTCCCTCCTGCTCCTTGGTGGCAGGGGCTTGGCAGTGCAGATGTTGTTATCCATCCTTTTCCAGCCCTTGCGATCAGCTGTTTCCACTGCACTTGCCACTGAGGGCTGTGTGCCAGGATGTTTTAAAATTGGGAAACAAGCAGCAGTGATTCACAGGATCGAATTTGCCCTGCTTTCTCCTGCAATGTGGAAAAATGGTGTTAAAAAGTTTTTTTAAAAATCCTATTCTTATATTCTCTTTCCCATTCCAAGTATGTCAAGTTAAGTTTATCTCAGTGCCAGTACCAACTGTAACCAGAGTTAAATTAGCCTTCCTGTTAGCTCTGCTTGAGTTTCACTTTTCAACAAGCCTTAGTAAAATAAATCATGTCCCTCATGTCTTTAAATTTCATTATCATGACCTAACTTAATTTGCTATAAATTATTTCTACCTGAGCTTCTTCAGCTGTGAACTTGCAGCCTCGAGTGTCTTGCTTATTGGATCATTGCCCAGCTAATCAAGATTTTTTTTTCTTTCACAACTCCTGCTTTTTGTATCGGCTAGGTCTGCCAAAGTCAACTTGGCTGTGTAACCTCAGAGGGGACACACAAAGAGCTGATGTGTTCTTGTCTTTAAAAGAAGGGTTTTATTGAACCGAGTTTCGGTCTGTTCCTGTTGTGCTCTAATGCTGCTGATAAAGACCTCTTTTCCCTTAGAATAAATGTGACCTCGAGGGTTTGTTCTCCTCTTGGAGGTAGTCATTGCAACACTTCCTTTTGGCTCTTCCTTCCTTTTGTTTTCTCCTTGGGAAAAGCGACTGACTGAGTGGAAAATCTCTGCACACTCGGTGACGAGCAGCTGTGCCTTGTTTTTTGGTTTTTTTGCACAGCTAAATTCCGTGTCTGATGAAGGCTGGTATTTATTTCCACTGAGAAAAGCAGGTGTTTTTTTTAACGGTTGGACTTGATGGTCTTATAGCAGTTGGTGATAACTTTTATTCCAGTGCCGTGAACGTTGAAGGCTCGCTTGCCTCATGCCAAGCTGATGAGTTGCAAACAGGCTGAAGATTTTTGCTGAGTAAGGGTCAGAGAACCCTTATAGGATTTCAGCCTGCAACCTCAAGTTGTAGTAACGACTTGCTATCATCGTATGTCCTCAGAAGATAAACTTGTACGGCAATTTTTTTATGACTTTGGAAAAGTACTACATGGTTAAAAAAAAATTAAATAAAGACATTACCTGACTTCCTGGGAAGCCTTGGGGATGCTCCAGAGCACTTATTTCAAAATGAAAACATGCTGATTGTTGCTAAGATGTAGCACATGTAATTTGAAAAGTTCTTTAATGGCTGCTGAGGGCCTGATGTAACTCACCAGCAGATTAAAAAATAGCCAGTTTGTCTAACTTTCATTTGGAGAAAGTGGTAACATGCAACTGTTCATGATGAACAGTGGAACACTGTCTTTCAATACAGCCTTTCTTTTGAAAACAGATGCTCTTGCTTGGTGTCTGGATCCTGGTGGAGCAGATATGTCTGCTGGAGTAGTTTAACTCTTGCAGGGGATGTTGATACAGGATGGTGCAAGAACAGTGGGCACGAAAGGTACTGCCCCGGGCACACAGGAGTCTTCTCAGTTCAGACGTGCTTCAGTCTGACCTAAATTTTTGGGTTCAATATGAGGTTTTCTGGTAAAACGACACGTCATGTGGTAGGCAGGGGGTCAGATTAGATGATCTAATGGCTCCATCTGGCCTTAAATTCTTAATTAGGGAAGTGCTGCCAGCACCAGACGGCATTGAAGCTTTACACGGCTAGATTTCGCTTGCTTGGGAGATCCTCACCTGAAGCAGGGCTACAGAAGTTGTACTTAGGGTAGTTTTTTCCTCAGCTTCTAATGGTCGTAGCTGCCAGCAGAGCTAAAAGTGGGTCCTGATGGGAATCTGGTAATCTTGCTTTCATGGAAGTACAAAACCCCCTGTGTCTGACTATTCCAGAATACCACATGTTGAGCTTTTAGAGTTATAATGATATCTAAATATAGAAAGAAAATCTATTATTAGGACAGAGAAAAAAAAAAAAAGAGGTAAGTTTCTCTTGCAAGCTGATGAAAAAGAAATTACAGTTATTTGAAGCTGCTCATGGATTAAAATATTAAAAGTGGGGATGTGGTTTTGTGGCAGGTGGTTTGATATGGTAGACATTTATGCTACCTTTGCTTGACACCTTTGGTACAGAAATGGGAAGTACATCGTGTGTACGTGTGGTGTTGTAGGTGTGCTCCTGGCTCTCTCAGCTGTGCCAGTGGCAGTGTGCAGGTGTAATGCCCATTGGCGCAGCAAAACCAGCATCACCGATCAGCCGGTTTCTTTGGCAAGCCCGAATGGCTTGTAGTTAACTCAGTGTGTCGCTTGATTCTGGAAGGTCACTTGAATGTCTCTTAAAGTTGCTTAATTGCTTACTGATCTCATAATTATTCCATACGTGTTGTCTCTTTTGCTATTTTCTGAATTGTGTTGATAGGTCGCAATTTTAATTTCATTAGTAGAAGCTTGTGGTTTTGTGGGGTTGAGCGTTCGCTTTTAAGTTTAGAGCTTTTAATTGGAAGTTTCAAACTTGATTGGTTTCTTTTATATGCTGGTACACATTTTATTTTTCTTGCATTTTTCTAAATGAGTTACTCTACTTCTGCATGCTTCCTTAAGGTCCTGTTAATATACAGCTAGCATATTTCAAAGCACAAGGAGCTGAATTGATAACTGCTGAGGTACCGTGTTTTAACTGCAGTCCCCTTTTGCTAATTTATCTTGTGGGTTTTTTCTCCTCTTTACGATTTTTTCAGAGTAATTGCTCTGGAAGTATGTTCTTCTTCTTTCTCATCTCATCTTGTGAATTACTATTTTTCAGGTTGCTTCATTTTAGTAATAGCTTCTACTGGCTCCTTTCCTTGCAAATTCCTTATGCCAGGGATTATTGCTCTATGTTTGTATCACTGGGCAGTTGTGCAGGGAGAGAAACAGCCTTGGTTTCCTGGAGTTTAACACAACAGGCTAATCTAGACCCAGTTAAAAGCAAGAGTTTCTGAAACTGGGTGCTGAACTGTCACTGTGGCACTTCCTCTGCTCAAATCTGTATTTCCTGTTGAGCTGTCTAACCCAAGAAATGGTTTCATCTGTTTCATCTGACCCATCATAGTTCCTGGGAACCTGCTCTGTGACAGAGTCAGCTGAGTAAAGCAACTTTCAGCCGTGCTCTGCTCTCCTTCTCCCTGGCTTGCTTTGGAGTCCGCAGCGCCTCCGTTGCAGGACTCCCTGGTGCCCAGGTGTCTGCTGCCAGCAGCTGTCTTGCTGCTGCTTTGGGCACCTGATGGCAGCTTTACAGAGCCCCCAGCACGCTGCTTGCTGAACGGTCCCCTTGGGTTTGCACGCTGATTTCTGCCCTGCTGACTTTATTCTCAGCGCAGCCTCCCCAGCCTAATTACAACTTCTCTCTTCTACTAAGTTGCCAGGAGCATTTGGATGAACCTCAAATGAGCCTAAAGATCACAGTACACAGAACCAAATGAGTGCCCTTAAAAGTGGAAGAAAGGTCTCTAGGTGGTCCTAATCTTGCTTATCTTTGCGAAGTGGTTCCTTAAAGGCCTGTCAGTTTCTGATAACACAGTTTTGTTACCAGGGGTTAGATTTACACTTTGCAAAAATAGAATGAGATTTTCAACTGGGCAGGAACACCATCTGCAGTCACCAGATGCAGTTATCAAGATTAAATTGCAAGACTTGCCACTGATTATGCTGGTAATCATTGAGATAATCAGTGTAATTATCTTGAGATCAAGACAACATTTTCTCTGATCTGATAGATTCTGCTGAATTAAGTTGAAGGAGCATCCATCATTAGCTACTGGAAAGAGTATGGCTTCAACCGGGCACTTGTCCATTCCACTTTGATCGTGTTATTGTATAATATGGGAGAAAAATAAATTGGCAAATATTGTGAAATTGACATTTTATGATGAAAACATTTTCCATTGGGTTATATCAGATTTCTTGAAAACCTACTGCATTGCTTATTCATGAAAGGCTCCTAGTCTTCATAACCAGACTTCAGAAAAGACTTTAGTCTGGATCTCTTTACCCAAGGAAGATGAAGTATTTCCATTTCAGGTTATTTTAAGCTTTCAGAGTATATTTTTTTTCTACTATAGATCATATGGAGGATTGACTCAGCTGCAACTGGAAAAGATTTTCTTGCCAAACAGAATGGTTGTTGATGTTTTCTCGGAAAATGTGACTGAGACTTGGTAGAATATAATCCCAAACTCTTAAAAATGTTTTTTACTCTAAAGCACACTAATAATCTAGAAACAAATGATGCGGCTTTGGAAAACTCTTCACAAGTAGCCGTTTGTGTGTGTTGGAGCATTTGCCTTTAGCATCTGTAATGTGGTTCTTCGTGTTCTTATGTAGTGATAAAAAAATTCCTTTTGCAGATGTGTTTGCTGAGCAGTAACTGGCATAGCTTGAGCCTTTGTTCCTTTCTTCTATAGGTTGTCAAGACAATATCCTCCAAATATAGTGATAAATGATGTTAAAGATTATGATGTATATCTTAATGCCTTTCATTTTTAACTTGCTTTATGTTGCCGCTACGTATGCACCCTAAGTGTCTGTAATGTTTTCTTTGCTTTTTCAAACGGCATAGATGTGCATACAAAATGCTGATTGTATTTCCCATCAGGGTACATTGCTCAGGGAAGGGATGGGAGCCTTCTGTAGTCTCTGTCAGATAAAGAGGATGCAGGAGATAACTAGGAAAAGTAGGCAGCACTGAATACCTTCTAAAAAGCAAGTGATTCAATCTTTATTACGGCTCAAAAGAGCGAGGTCCAACAGCATCCCCAACAGCTGTTTCTTTAATTTCCAGCAAGTTACCAAATTTCATTCCAAGAAATGTGTTGCCACAGAAGACTTCCAAGAGCAAAGCGTCGTAGGAAGGTTAGGAGATGATTGGTAATATTTTTCTGTCATTATATGTACTAAGCTTCACACAGTTATTTATCAGCTGAGAGTTATGAAATAATTCCTGACTTGACGTGAAAAGGGAAAAAAGTCAAATACATTTTTTAACATGAACCCAACCCATCAGTCTTAAAGTGCTGATTCATTTGCCCACACAGTATAATTAAGATGTTAATCTGTAATAAGGAGTGATACATTCAGTGATCTCACAATCAGAAAGTAATTATAGTTTAAAATGTTCATTTGGCTCTCCTCAACCATTTTATTACACTGTGACAGTTAAGGGAGGACATTCATAGCTCAGGATCTATAAACCTTTACCTACACACTTTGCTTCTACAACTGGAAGTGGTATGCCATCAGCAGTTATATATAGATGCCTATACTGGAGGTTTTTTGGGAACAAAATGTCGACTGGCATTCTGAGTCCTGTCCTAGGGGAAGATATTATACTTTGAGTACATTTGGTGTTTCATTAGATAATGAATCCATTATGTAGTTTAAGTTCAAGCTCACACTGATTAATCATGACATTTCAATTGTTCATAGAATGAGTGATCTTTTGCACCCCTTTTTTCCCACCTCTTTTGCCATTGGTTTCTATTAATTTCTCTTCTTACTGCTTTAGGATTTTTCATCTTGCCATATTCTGAAATCCTGAAACTGTTCCACTGTTCGAGACTTTCATCTGGGAATTTAAATCACCTGGCACCTTGCAAGCAGCTCGTGGCACCTCTCCGGTTTGGTGCTTCATAGCATCTTAAGTGCCTACCTTCAAGGTAGCTGAGCTGTGCAGCAGCCAGGCCTCCACGACTGAGGAGTGACAGGAAGAGATGCATGAAAGACACAGGTTGTCCTGGGACTCCAAACCAGATTCTTGTTTCATCTGCTAAATAGAATTTCCTCACGTTGTCCTGGAGCCATGGAGAAGGCTGAGTTGCCTGACTTGGAGTCCGTCTGTGCAACTAGTGAGATTGCCCTTGGCCATGGTGTGCTGACAGTACACAAGTGGCATTGTTTTAAAGGATTGTATTGTTTGTTTGGAGGAACTCACTTGGTACCCATGCAATTTGTTGTTCTGTAGTGTGCAGACAGCACAGAGGTCACAAGTGGCTGCTGCATTCCCCTTTGGGTCCTTTGCAGCTCCTGCCCAGCTCCAGCTCGCGTCATCACTTTGCAGCTCAGTACCCACTCAGTCAGTCAGTCAGTCACATTGCTGTGGTGTGGTTTTATCATATGTCCATAGGGAAGTGGAAAAAACCCGCAACTTCTTATTTTTACATCAATCTGCTTGTGTTTTTAAAAATTTGTGGGCTGATTCAGCCTGCAGATGTTGGTGGAGCCAGGCAGGATTTCATGGAGGTTTTTCCCCAGTGAGCATGGACTGCTGGCCTCCAGAGGCCCAGCTGCTTTCAAAGCTGGCACAGGACAGCCCAGTGTGCAGCTTACTGGGAGGTGTGTGTTCACCAGTAGTGTAAGATTCATTAAGGGTAGGGTGTATGTAAATAGTTCTTTCTCTAGATATCTGCTCTGTTTTAACTCTTCATAAATATGCCATTAGCAATTGTTTGGGAGTACTGGTGGCAAATCTCTTTCTTTGGGTTCAGGTAAAATTGTCCTGTCCTCAGTCCTCTAGCAACTGGACTTTTCAGGTTGGATAATCACCTGTTAATTTTAGCCTATAATCTCCATCTTATGGCTGTCTTGTCAATACTAATTGCAAGGTAATATTTTTAGAGAAAAAGTAGTATGTGTTTTTTTATGACAATGGGGAAAAAAGAGGAGTGAAAAGTCATAAAATACAGCTTTATGAATGGTGGGGGGATAGGCAGGTAGGGGGTGTGTTTGTGTGTGTTTTTTAACAAGCAGACTGGCATTACAGGAAGCAGAACTCATGGGAAGGAATGTATTAGAAAGGGGTGTATTTTCTATTTCAATGGTTAATTTGCTAAACCCAATGTAACCCAAAAATATTCAATATGGCAAAGTTAAGACCTGTTTTCATAGAAAATAGAAAAGTAGATTTGTTAGTGAGCATCTTTTCTATAAACCAACATAGTCAATGTCTTAAAGGAGGGAAAAAAGTTATAATAATGTCAGCTCTTTCAGAACTATAAAACATCGCAGTAATTTTCTGGAAGTCAGTTAAAATAATGATCTTTTTACAGTGCTCCATTTAATGGATTTTTAGTTACAAAATTTTAATATTTATTCAAAGTGCAAGTTTGCTTTAAAGATGTCTAAAAAAAGAGCCCTGTAGGAGTCTTATTTCCTGGACTTTTCTAATTCTGTATCAAAATTCCGATGCTGGCACGCAAGAAAGTTTTTACTCTGAAGGGTAGGACTTTACTTAGACCAGGCTTGAAAAGTTGAGCTGATTTTCAGGGATCTCTTGAGGGTTTACTGGGAGTTGAGAGCTTCTTTTGGAGGCAGTAGAGCTGCCCACAGAAATAGGAGCTGTCTCTGGGTTCATGGATGAGTTGATTGGGCTGTACGGGAGGAGGATGGGAGGCACCCTGACGTGTGCTGTGCATCTCTGATGTGGAGGGTCAGCGACTGTTCTCAGGGATGCCTTCAGTATTAACTGAGGACACAGTGGTGTGTGTTGTGGGCTCTGTGATCCCAAGGAGTGTGAAGCTCTGCAGTGCCATTTGGGATTCATTTTCAGATGAGGGCTTCTCTGAAGACTGTGCCTAAAGTTAGTAGCAAGGTCGCTTAAGCTTTGCAGCTGTACATCCTCAGGAGCATGGTAAGCCTAGGCAGGTGAATTGTCATCAGTCCCTATAATCCACATTCTTGGGAAGGTGGGTTGTACATAATTTTTTCCAGTTTTTCTGGTGGTTGAAAAGTGACAGACCAGACAGATTGAGTACAGTCATGATGCAGCCAACAGCTCACCCCCTGTGGTTGATCCGTTGGCTTCTTCCTTTTCCCTGCTCTGATCTTGCCTCCTTGTTTGAGCACAGAAGCTACAGTAACAAGGAATTCCTTTCTAATCGTGGAGCCTTCAGTAACCTTAAGTACAAACTGTGTGTGCAGGTGCCGAGCATTGGTAGTTAGCTGAGACCCCTTTTGACATTGCTGGAGTAATAGATGCAGTCTTTTTCATCAGTGGCTCCAGCTTTGAAGAGGAGACATTATTCTGGTACCTTATGTTATTGATAGGGAAAATGGAGTTGCTGTCACTGCATTTCCTTCACAGTGAGATGTCTGTGCTGTGTGCAGCCCTTTTTGCACATGCTAGAGGATGGTGTATTTGCTCAGATGCCAGTGAAGGCATGATTTAGCTTATGGGATCTGCACAAGTGATCGTGCATGAGATGGAAGTATCACTTGACTTAAGAGATCAGCAGTAAAAACCCTTTGGAGCCAGACTTTCTGACCCTACAAGCCACATAAAACTACAGGTTTATAGACTGCCAGCTATGCTCTCACTTTCAGGACTGTGCTTTAGCTGCAGCTTGATGCCGCAGCACCTTCAGTCTTTTTTTCCTCAGCATCCCATGATACTGTTTCCCAAAGAAAGAGCAAAAGAACATCTTCCAAAATATCTGCAATATTTATCCAGTTGTTATTGCTAGGAGGATGTGTTCTGCACAATGCCCGTACTTGTCAGCTTATGGAATGGAGATGCTTTTAGGATGAGATCTTTTTCCATTTTCCTTTTTTTTTCTTGTTTATGAATTATAACAACAAAAATTAAAAAATCTCCCTGTCCCTTGTCACTGAGGAGTCCTTACAGCCTGTGATCTGGTGAAGGCCAGTGTGGTACTGACAGCAGAGAGCTGCCGCTCATTCTTCCCATCAGTGTTTGACAAGCAGGCAAAACGAATGGGGATGCTGTGTCTGAGTCTGGGGGCTCTTATGCTGGCATGTGCCTGTTGGACCCTGTTCTACAGACTTAATTTGTGGCCCTCGTTCTGTGATTTACAACAGGAATCTTCCCATAAAGACTTTTATATTAAATACATTGGATCGTGGTTTTGTCTTTATCGTGTGAGATCTTGCTTGGTGAAGAGCTGTCAGGAGAAGGGTGATGGTCTTGATTTTTCCTCAACAGAAATTTTTGGGAGTTCACCTGACACTGTCTGAGAACTCAGGTGAAATTCCACGTAGAAGTGTTGTCATATTGGAGCGACTCGAACAAAGATATTTGACTGTCACAGGTAATGTTTGTAGTGCCAGAAGGTAATCTTTGAAGGACCCTACTAAAATGTAGGTACACAAAGTATGGAGAGGGCATCTTATGAACAAATAGGGAGTAAATCCCTTCCTTACATCTGAAAGATACAATTTTCCAGGAAGAGTGTCATCAACAAGTGGCTCCACTGATTTCACCTGAGGGCTGAGGGGGTTATGTGTGTGGGTGTATTCAAAATACTATGGGCAGAACACCTCTCAAGGTTGGTTGTAGCCTCTGCTTTTGAGTCCCCTGAGAACAGTGGCTGGCCCTCAAGTGCCAGGATTTGGTAGCTGTTCCATTCTCACATTTTATGGAGGCAGGGGATGTGTGCCTACTTGGGTAATGACCAAAGCTGCCATGTGGACTCTGAAAGTCTCTACACCACAGTAGAAACCCCTTCCCCTAGTCAGACATCTTTAACTCCATATATGATTGATTATTTTTTTATGCATCTTTTGTTGTCTTAGTATTGCCCTAAACAACAAAACATCTCAGTCTGTATCATTTTTCCGCTGTTCCGTGTAATGGTTATAGGATTTCCTCTTCTCCTATATCTTTCTCTGAAGACAAACCAGCATAAATTCATATTGCAGGCAGTCTTGTCCTGGACTTTCTGTGTGACTTTGTTGAGTCTGTGGGCCCTTTTTCCATGTCGGTAGTTGGAGGCTCTAATTCTTCCTTACATCACTAGTTTCTTGTGCGAAGAAGTTATTAATCAAACAGATAATTTAGTAGTGTTGCATTCAGGAGCTAAGATACGGTCTCTGCACCTTGTTTGCAGTAAAGACTGACATTTGCAAGTACCTGACACCTGAAGCTCAGTAGAAATCTCACTGTGTATTAAAAGCAATGTGCTTTCCCCGAGGATTTCAGGATTTGTACATTTTCCTTCGTCGCTGGATGTTAGCACTGTGTGAATGGTCTTGGGGGAGCTTGAGAAGAGGAAGCCTTGGAAACCTGTTTAAATTGCAAGACTGTAAAGAACTCTTCTGTGCAGTCTTCTGTCTGTAGTATTATTCCCCTGCATTATTTGATTTGGCGTTAGGTATTCTATGTTTGTATTTGTATTTTAGAAATGTACACAAAAAGCCTTTTTATACCACGTTGCTACCAGTGCTCTTGGTATTGCTGTCATTTCCCTGTGCCTTCGTTCACTTTCTAATTTATTTTTAATTTTTTTCTTTATTTGCAGATTTATAATTTATTCATATATTTATTTCAATTCTGTATCTTTCATCCCTTTGTCTGTAGTCATTGGTGTTTCTGTCTGGTATATCTCTCTTGTGTTTGTTCCAACTTTGACACCTTCTTTATTTATTGTGTTCCAAGCAGAGGAAATTAGATACAGCTCAAGAAGCCACAGATCTTCCTATTGGCATTAGAAATGTGTGGATCCTGGTTTTCTTTTTTTTTCTTGCAGTCACTAGAGGTAAAGAAAGTTCTTGCTGTAAGTTTATTGTTGAACCCTAAACCTCAGATATCCCCTGGATTGGATATTCTGAAGCAAACAAAGCTCTCTTTACCCTGACTAATGCTCAGTCCCATTGGGTTTCTTCTGGTTAATTTACTGGGAATTTGCTGAGCTTTGTTCTTATTCAGACAAGTTTTGTTGACTGGGTTGTTAATTACAGGTTTAAACTTGTATTTGCTCTATCTAACAACTTAAAATATTGTGAGGTTTTTTCCTCTCTATATTCATTTACTTAGTTAGGCCTTTAGAAGAGGCACTGCTTCATTAAACGCTATCCTGCTTAGTCTGTAATGACTCTACTTCTTCCACTCTAAACACATGAATACATTAAATAGTTTCATTTGTCTTCAGTGGGATGAGGATGTTCCACATTGTCTTTGGTGCTTGGGGCCTCTCTGATACATGATCTTTGGTGGTGTAACAGTATTGAGGAGGACTCAGCAGAGTCCGCATTGTAATTCTAGGTTGACAGGGTTTTTTTAGCCTGTAGTGAAGCAGATTTGATATTTATTTGTCACACTCTGGTGAGAACAGTATGGTTTTTATGCTTCTATAAAATTCAGCTACTTCAGGTCTTTGCTCTTTCCCCCCAGTCTCTTCCTGCAGTAGGACTCCAGTGTTGGCGGTGGGAAGCCACTGCATAAAGGAAGTAAGTGATGAGATGATGCTCATTCCGTGGTGATGGGCTGGACCACTCATCTGCTCTTTTGGTGCAGCAGCACAGTAGTGAGGCACGTGAACATGAAGGGAAAAGAAAATAGGTGGCTGTTTTTTCAGGGGACAGGCTGTCCTGCCACAACACCCAGGGCTGCCGGAGGGAGCAGCAGATTGCCAGCTCCAAGTGCCAGGGGGAGCAGCTGCCAGCTCCAGCTTGGCCTCCGAACGGGCTGCACATTTTAGCAAGTACTTAGCGCTTTTGGGCAGGCTGGGAAAAAAACAACTTCTGGAGCTTATCTCCTTTGGTAGCAGATTTCTGTCTGGTCTGAAGAGCAGGCACTGGAGTGACCAAAGGGAGAAATGGGAAGGGTGCACTCACTGCAACGGGGCTCTTTCACAAAAACCCTGTTTTTTCCATAGAGGTCATGAAGGATTTCATTGACTCGGGAGGTGCTACCTCACCTCTCTCTCCTCAAAGGGAGCTTTTCATACTCCGCTTAGTTCCCTTCTAAATAGTTTCACGTTTCCAGGGTTAACCTCACAATCTCTCATTGCGAACAATTACATTTCTTTTTAATTTTAGAGTAGAAGTTTTATGGAATCCAAGTGTAAGATTTCTGTTTAGGTTCTTGGGCAATCACTGATTTGAACAGTAGGTAAGTTGAAGATTAGTGGTGATGCACTACTCTCTGCAGTAGTTGCAGTGAGAGTATGCCGAGCTTTTGCCATTCCTGAGTCGTGGAGTAATCACAAGTAATGTACATGCTGTTAAGTCTGGTTTGGGTTGTTTTATTTTTCTTTTCCTGTAGGGTTACTGACATACTGAGCCTCAGCAAAAAGGGTTAAATAGAGCTTGAGCTATGAGTTTGAAATTATGCTTGACACATCTGATCCACATTACTGCAATGTGTCAGCAACTGCAGTTGGTATGTCAGTTCTTCAAGCAAAAAAGTGATTGCAATGCAATTTCTTCTTTTCATGTAAAATCACACATACCCTCCGTGCAGGGATTTTCTTGTTCAGTGGGCTACAGTGTGGATTTAGAAAAAAACCATAATTCATTTATATGTAAATACAATCTGAAGGCTTCACATATCTGAGCTTCTACAAAGACAGAGAGCATGTACATGAAAACAAATGGACCTGTTGTTGTTAGAAATTCATAGTTTACCATAATAGGGGTGGTGGGGGGGGAAGGGTTGTCTTTGAAACCATATAGGTCAGCATTTCAGACTTCTGTATTTGTGTTCCAGTTAAAGGAGAAAATGGAAAAGCTTTTGGATGTTTGGTATTTTAAAGCCAGCTTGAGGGGGGAGAAGCAGGAACAGTATTTTTCATATGTCCTGTTAGTGAATGACATGCCGTGAATTAGACATTTAAATGTTTGGCTCGTATATAGGTTTCGTCAGTTTTATTTGTTTTGGAGGGTGGGGTAATGTGAGTTTTTGGCAATTCTTCCATTTCTTTTTCTCTTTGTTACATGAAAAGAAAATTTTCAAAAAAACTGGAAGTAGAAATTATGTCTGTGAGTCTCCCAAAATGCTGGGAGGTACAAGAAATCTAGCATCCTAAAGCAAAAGAGAAGGAGAGAGAGACAAACAAGGAGATGGTGGATGAGTGTGGTGTCTTGCAGCAGCATTTTGTTTACCTGATTTTTCTTCCTTGATAGAGTAAAAATATTTCCTTGCTGAAGTACTTTGATTTGGACTTAAAATGGCATAAATTATATTGAGATAAGTTCACATTAACTGCCACAAATTCCTCACTTAACCTGTCACTGTTGCTGGAGATACAAGTCTTAGCTCCTATCGATGCATCTTCTACTTCAGCAAGGGAAAATGCAATTTAGTTTTATAGCTGTTTAGAAGAGTCTGTGATAAAAGCAAACCAGTGCCTTCTCTAATAAGTATTAAAGACCAAACCTGTGCAATTTGTTGTAAGTGTAGTCTATCCTCTTAAAAATGTCCTGGGGATTTATGCACTAAACTCAGATTAATGCTAATAGGAGTTACCTAAGATAATAGATCATTTATTTAGTGTGGCATTTCCCTTTAACATCTTTTTATTTCTATTTTTTTGATGAAAACAAAGTTAGGGTTGGAGTTTATGGTATAAAGAACTTTTTTTCCCTTCTTCTCCGTAGGCATGCTTCTAAGAAGCGTATTGACCATGAGGAAGCCCACGTGTTAGTAACCAGTTTTTACTGATCCCGCCGAAGAAAATGAAGCCGCGTTTCAGCTTTGCCGAGCCTTTTCCCACCCTGTTGGCTGAATGAGAAATGGTCGTGTGATTATGCTGACAGCCCAGCATGCATTTGGTAGACCTGTGGTTAACTCGTTCCCTCTCCATGTGTCTGCTCTTACAAAGTTTTGTCCTCATGATACTGTGCTTTCATTCTGCCAGTATGTGCCCAAAAGGCTGCCTCTGTTCCCACTCCGGAGGTCTGAACGTCAGCTGTAGCAATGCAAACCTCAAGGAAATACCCAGAGATCTTCCTCCAGAAACAGTCTTACTTTATTTGGACTCCAATCAGATAACGTCTATCCCCAACGAAATTTTTAAGGACTTGCACCAACTGAGAGTCCTCAATTTATCAAAAAACGGGATTGAGTTTATAGACGAACATGCCTTCAAAGGGGTGGCAGAAACCTTGCAGACTCTGGACTTGTCCGACAACCGGATTAAAAGCGTGCACAAAAACGCTTTCAACAACCTAAAGGCCAGGGCCAGAATCGCCAACAACCCCTGGCACTGTGACTGCACGCTGCAGCAGGTGCTGCGGAGCATGGCCTCCAACCACGAGACGGCCAACAACGTCATCTGCAAGACCTCTGTGCTGGACGAGCACGCGGGGAGGCCCTTCCTCAACGCTGCCAACGACGCCGACCTCTGCAACCTCCCTAAAAAGACTACTGACTACGCCATGCTGGTCACCATGTTCGGCTGGTTCACCATGGTGATCTCATACGTGGTTTATTACGTCCGACAGAACCAGGAGGATGCAAGGAGGCACCTTGAGTACTTGAAATCCCTGCCAAGCAGGCAAAAGAAACCGGACGAAGCCGATGACATTAGCACTGTGGTATAGTATTCTGAATACAATGACTGCCTTTGTGATGGAGACTAGAGTTGGATGACGCTAAAACCAGAGGTTTACTTCTAACGTTCATTGTAAACATTAAGACTTTTGGGGCTTTTTTTTTTCCTGTTTAACTGAATTACGCCACTGTTGAGCTTTCTGACAGAAAGTTTTGTCCGGGTGGTATATTTCAAATATTTCTCTGGTGGTATCCTAAAGCAAGTGAATTAATATGTAAACATTAGTTTAGACCCATTCCACTATTTAATAACGAAATTTATTTTTTTAATTTAAAAACCAAATAAAAGCTTAAATTTGAACCATGTAAAGCAGAGTAATTTATTGGTAAGAAACCTGTCCAGTGCCAGAGCACTCTTGGTTTGTTCAGTGCTCGACAAGTAGAAGAGAGGAGCGATGACGAAGTGGGCTGTGAGAGGTCCAGGAGTGGAGGGTCCCTGAAGGGCACATCTCACCCATGGGTGCAAGGTGAGCAGCTGCTGAATCGTAGCCCGTTTTGTGGGCTGCCTGCCACGATGGGAAAGGGGCACAGTGTGGGCAGAGCAGAGTGCCCTGACTCCAAGTGTAAGGGACTGATGCTTGGTTGACCTCTCGGAGGGCATTTTGGCAGTGCTGGGGAGGAGGCAACCTGGAGGAGCTGCACCTCAGGACATCGAAGAGAGGTAAGCTGGGGGCATGTGGTGGGTTTTCATCTTACACCCACTTAACTGCTTTGCATGTTCAGGAGCTTCAGGTGGGTGACCTCAGCACTGGGGAGTACAGCAAGAAGGCAACAGCAAGCTTAGTATGCTGTTCAAACTAGAGTACCACTAATGATAATTAAAAAATAAGAAAAAATTTGGTGGGTTTAAGTTGTATATTAGTTCATAACTAAATGTAACTTCTGTTTTTTAGGGAGCAGCCTTTTAAAAAAAATTGAAGGAAATAAATGAATATATAGGCTAGGCATAATCTGCTGTGTGTTAGGATATGTGTGTGTTTTTGTATGATTTTATGGCTAAACTTTTGGGAAAATAGAAAGTCCACATGTGGTTAAACCTAGCCTTGCATATAAAATGGATATTTTAAATCTCTGCTGTCTTTAAAGCCACAGTGTTTTTCTTTTTTCGTAGATAAAGTTTTCAAAGGGAACAAATTCACAAGAATGTTTTCCTCTTCTCCTTTATTGCCATAATAAAATGATGCTTGTCTCTGGGTCCCTATAGATCCAGTCTAACTGACACTGGAGTATGTATTACAGAAGGGTGGATTAAAAAACGCATAAAATGCTGCTTTGCGAGAGCAAGTGTTAAAGGTCAGCCTTAAAAACTTTAAAAAACCTTCCAGAGTAATCTCTCCCATTAGTTTATCCATTATTTCTGTTACGGTTCTGTTACGAGGGCAGAATCTTGTTTATCTTATTTTTTTCAGAACACTGCTAAAATAATAGCTAAAATTTGTTCCAAAGCAAGTGAGAGAACAAGAAAAAAAAAAGACTATTACAATTTTTTTAAATGGACATAGAGTCAACTTTTTATGTCATCTTTGTAGGGTGAGTCCTTGTGACCGACTTAGCTGTTTGCATATCTCCGTGAGCAGTTTTTGGCAAATTAAGAGGATGTTAATGTTTGTAAAGGGCACAGTCTGTCCATAAAATATCCACTGTCTGATATTTCTGTCCCTGACACCAACTCCCTTAAGTAGAAATTTTTATTTTCTAAGGAGAGGCGGTTGTTGATTACACATCCTCCTTCGTTAGCACTTTGTACTTTCCTGTTTCCAGGCTCTATCTGAATATCTACCCCAGTCTCCCAAGCTCTGCATGGCCTCCAGCAGGATCTAAAAGCAGTAGGGTTAAATACACGTGTGAGTCTCAAGAGAGCAGATAAAATATTATACCGTACTGGCAACATAACAAACTCTACTGAACAGGACATGTAGTGTCTCTGTGTAGGCTGAGCAAAATTACTTCCTGATGCAATTCCCCTAATTTCTCTAAAATTTCCTTCCGAGTAAAATTGGTCTCATTTCTGTCACTGTGCTCCCCAAGCAATACTTAGGATCCCAGTTAATGTGCTACTTTTGGAAAAAGCAAGGGGGGCTAGCTAAAAGGTGGCTCTAAGCTAGAGGTACTAACAGTCAAGAATTTGGTGGGTTTTATTCACAGCCAAATGCAGGAATTTCTCCACAAAATTTGGACAAAATTAGTTAAACAACATTTAAGAAATTCTAGTCAGTCTTAAAACACTTCAAAAACACTTAGCAGATTTTAAAAATTTGATTTCAAGCAACATTTTCAAAAAGAACCCCTCTTCCCAAAACTGACTAACAAAAATATAAGTAAGTTATTTTTAGGTTTTCCGGTTTTCCACTTTATTACTTGATCCATAAGATAAGATCTAGAGCTGTTATAGTTTTACCCCAGCTGAACTTCTGGCTCTACATCTTTCAATTCTGACCCAAACAAATTTAAACCAAGTTGAGCATTAGTCTGTAGAAATGCTTTGGAGGGATGGTTCCAAGAAGATAAGAAGATGCTTGTTTTTATTGTGTTTACTTCGCACCTTTCTTTTCAAAACTACTGTCTCTGGAAAAGCCTGTGTGCTGCCCTTTGAAGTCAATGGCACAAACTTTTAAACTTTGATAAAGTTAAACACTTCAAGGAGTTACTTCATTTACAAAACCAGTTTTGCTGAGAAATGAGTAATTTGATATATTTTTATCTGTGAAACCTTAAGCATGTAAATACAGATGAGAGGAAATGGATGTTTCCTCATTCACAGGAGATAGCATATGATAGAAAATAAGAAGGGACACACATAACACAGTGATTCTCTCTCTTTTTTTTTTTTTTTTTCCCAATTAAGATGCTTCAGGAAAAGTAGAGCTGGGGCTTAATAGCTTAAATGTGATTAATTTCTCTACCCAGATTCTCTTACAGAAAACATCCCTATTTTTGTTTCTAAATGGTAAAGGATAACTCTCTCACCATTAGTTTTTTCTTAAAACTAATGGTGGTTTTTCTCTGCTAATTTTCTAGTGTTATTTTGCTCTGTGGGTGAGATCTGTGGTAGTGCATTTGGTCTGTGTGCATTAAGGCCCAGGCGTTATGTTTTTATTTTATTCTCAGTTGGGTACACTATTAGATACAGATACCTTCACTGTTAATATACATTATATTCTGAAGTCTTTGGTAGCAAGATTTTGCACTGCAGTTGCCATAAATTTCAGGGGTTGAGTATGAACATGAAAATGTGGTGATCCATATTCTGGTCTTCCCAGGGAGAAAAGAAGAGAATAGCCTTTTTGTTTACCAAGTAGATGCCATGCAGAACATCTACCACATTTGTTTTTCAGCTTGAAAGGGGCAAATCGTAAGCATTAGAAAGCAAAAAAAGGAAAGTAAAAGGAGCAGCTGGAGGCCTAAACATTTGAAGGTGTTGTGGAGTCTTGCAGCATGTTTAGATGTGCAGCGGGGTCTCGGAGTGAATCTAAACCAATTTTTAAAAGGGTGTCCCTCTACTTCCACACTTGGAAAAAGAGTTGGACAAGCTAAACAAGAGTAAGTGAGATTTGTTTTAAAATTGATCTTTAAACTTTAGGAGGGAAATCTAAAGAAGGAAGGTATAGGAGGATATAAATTCTGGTAAGGTTGCATGTAAAGCTATAGTATGGGCAAAACAAATGGGAACATTTTTTTCCTAAGCAAGTGAGAAACAGGAGTCCAAATTTATCAGGAGCCTAGAGTTAATCGGGTATTAAGGGAACACTGTGGATAGATAGGGGAAATGTTTTGAAGGAAACTAGGCTAGCATTTGAGAAGGGGAAAAAGTCATCCTATCAGTTAGTTACTGGTTAAAAGATAAGAAACAAAAGTAAGAAGAAATCATCTGTTGACTTGAAGGAGAATGGTTACTGAAATTTCTGAGGCGTCCCACAGAAATCAGAACAGGAGCAACGCTGTACAGTGTATTCCTGGGTGATGTGGAGAAGGGAGTTGATAATGAGCTGATAACATTTGTGGGTTATAAACAGTTGTGCAGGGCAGTCCAGCCTACAGCTAACTGTGAAGAAATAAAGAAGGTTCTCACATTTCTAAGTTGGCAGATGATGATATAAAAAAGGTTGGATTTGGTGTGAATAATTACAAAGCACTGCAGATGGCACATCTGAACATGAGGATATTCTCTAAATTGGCTGTAATCAAATGGAAAAAACATCTTGGAGGCACAGTGGGAAGCTCTTCAATGACAAACAGCAGAAATTATTAGGAGGGAAATAATCAAACAGCGTGGTGGAATGGCGTGATAAACCACTGAATAAAATCTGCAATGAGCACACATCTGGAGCATTGCATTTCAGTTCAGGTTCTCCTTGTGTTCAAGAAAAATGAACGTACCTCTGAAGTACTGAATATGTAGGGAAAGATAATAAGATAATCAAGGATATGAAGTTGTTTCCATAGGAGAAGACATCTAACATCTCCAGTCATGAAGGTGAGATGCCACTAGAACTCATTATAATAAGTGGAGTAGTAAACAAAAGGGAAATTCAGAGGATCTGATCTCTGTTTCTTGCAACAGAAAACAGCAGTCTGGTTAGACAATGTCAGGCAATGCGTGCTGGAATTTTTTTAAACATTTTTGTAGAGAGCATGCATTTAAATGATAAAGTACAGGTTACTGTAGAGAAGAAAACATGTCGAAAGGTAGGACTCCACAAATTCTTGGAAGTCAAGGTTGTTAGCAGTTAACAATGGTAACATTATATAGATGCAGTTCTCAACAAGGAATGTCTCTGCTCATCCCGAGAAGCAGGTGTAGTTTCCCTAGGAAAGGCTCACAGGTCTGTGCTCCTCTTACACTCTGAGGTGCTGCTGTGGGTGTTTGTTGAGGAAGGGAAGGTGGGCTTGATTTGTATGGCCCCGATGCTCTCGTGTGTCCAGCGGGATGCAAATCAAGCTGCCTCCCTGAGAGGCAGGAGAGGGCATTTGTAGTGCAGACGAGGAGATTTCCCATGCGTGGAGTGGGAATGAGGTCCAGGAAAAGCCAAGTCCCACTTAAATGCTGGTGTCTTCTCACTGTGAATTGCAGCACTAACTGCTGGACAAGGTTCGAGCACTCTGTGCTGCTGAGTTGTGCCAAGACTGTGTTAACTAAAGGAGTGACAGCTTTCCTCTGGGGATCTGTGGAAAAATTAATTCAAAGACCTTGCCTGACATATCAAGGCAAATTGATACTACTCTTACAGCTCACCTGGTGGTCCATCTAGAAAGGATGGGAATTTCTCTGCAGGTTCTTCATTAAAAACAAGGCTAAGGACTTGTTTTTCATGAAGAAATCCCTTCATCATTGTATCTCCAAGTGAGAACTGGTGTGATGACTTCTTGAAAGTATAAGTACTTCAACAGTGCCACTTATGAAAGGGAAATGCCCTGGAAGCTTTGGGTTTGTTTTGCCTGAGTCATTCTGAGGAGTGAAACCCACCAAAAAGCCTCAAACACAGCGTATCCATGCTGAACCACAGCAATATGTGAAGGAGGTGGTTTTTTGCATGCCAGTACATCCATGAGTGTGTACATGTGCAGGGCATCCACATGTCTCTCAAGTTCACTCATATTTCCTTGTGGTTAGTCACGTGCATGACTGTGTCAGGTAGTTGTACGTACACATGCATGCAGATAAAACAGGATCTCCCTTGGGTGCTTTCATTTGCCCTATTTAATAATGAAAATGGTTGTTTTGTTCCTTCAAAGCCATGATTCATGCTGCATTTAAGCCAAGTACACCTCCATCTTCAGCCTTTCACAATGCTCCCTGATCCCAGTACCAGCTACGCAGAATGTGGAAGAAAGTGAGGTGACACTGGCACAGCTCATCCTCTTTCTGAGATCCTCAGTCACATCCATTGGCTACCATATAAAGCTATTAAGGACCTTTGTGAGCAAGCTTTTATTTTCCCGCTGGCTCGGAAAGCAATAGGACTTCCTAGAAAGCAAGATATTTAGGTGGATGATGTAATGCCTTGTAGCTCATAAGGAGCAGCCCCGTTTGTGAAAACCGGAGAGTGCAAGTGCAGCTCGTGTTCCCGGATCAGTTCTCCTCTTCTGCACTTGTAAATGAGTAGGTTCTTGGCATTACAAGTGTGTTTGGCTGTGTTTTTCTCCTAGGAGATAGTTATGGCCCTTGGAGGAGATTCCTTGAGATGGCTGTGACTCTGAGTACAGCTGCTAATTCCGAAAGAAACTCCAGAATGAAAAATGAGATGGTTTTAAGCTTTCCCTACTGCAAGGAAACTTGAGAAGCAGTTAAGTATTTGGGAAATCGAACATCTGTATTATTCTTAATGCTGTTGTGAGGTTTTAATAGCACATTCCGAGCATCCTGCTGCTTTGGTGGGGCATTCTGCAAGCAGATTTCATAACAAAGCAGCAATCTCCATAGCCTGTTAGTGGCAGATTAAACTGGACATTGAGGAAAAAACCCAAAACCAAAACAACACAACACCACTAACAACAACAACAAAACCCAAATAAGCAAAAACCCCAACCAAACAAGAAGTCCCTATGTTGAGCCGTCTGTTTAGGTGTCTTCATCCTTCACAATTAGTAGTCACTGCCTCATAATCAAAGAGTTTGTGATCTCTTGAATTCTTCATAGCTCCATCTTAATTTGGAAAAATAGGTCTGTTTAAATACATCTGCCCTAACACTGGTAGGGTATGACCTGACACGACTCAAGTTTAAATGGAGATTGAAGTTGAATGTATTAGCTAAACCTTGTCTGCACTGAGGTCTGTTTGTATGCCTGTCTGCACATCTGTAAAAAAAGCCTTTAGGTATATATTAGAAAAATATACATTTTCTTTACATAGGCGTGGTTATAAAGTCATGCTCTTTGGAAGTTTTTAATATATAAAAGCAAGGAAAAAATTGGGAAGGAAAAACAGACTCCAGAACTTTCAGGTTGTCTTCAGACATCAAAGCTGGACAAAAAGGAGAGGGAAAAAAAGCCCTATCGAAACCTATTCTTTTTTTCTTCCTTTGAGGATTAGCTTTGTGCTCAATGCTGCATTTCATGGTTTACCAATTTTTTATTTCTGTACCTAAGCCAGATTAACATTCACTTTCAGCAAAGTCTCTTATAAATGGAGTTCTTAGCCACAGAGAATACTGAGACATATCACGCTGCCTGAAAAAAACCTGTGACTGCAACAAATAAGCCCTCTAGACAATATCTCTATACCCTGTTAATTAAATTTAGTGGCAAAGGAAAAGAGTTGTTGAATTAAGGTAATGCTAGAGAGATTTCAGGTTCTCGAGTAGATGCTGGCTTTTATGTTCTCAATGTGACTGTGTGTGGGGCACCCAACACACCTTTTCGCTATTCTATTTCAGAAGCTACAGGTCTGGTTGCTGTTACAGAACACAAAACCCATTGTCCCTTTCTTCACGTAGCCCCTAAGGACAAGAGCTTTGGGGAACGCTGCATCTGGGAAATGCCACGCTGAGAGCAGTTTGTTCAGAGTCTCACCTCAGCGCTGCCAGCTGCTTTGGTTTAGGGCACCCGTAAAAGGAGGGGAACTTCTGTCGGGATGACATCTGTGAACCCTCTCCCTCCTGAAGTGAGTTTTTTACTGCTAGTAGCAGATACATCACAGGTCAGGATCCCAGACAGCTCATCCTTTAAAGCCATAGGGAACTTTCTTTCCTTCAGAATGATATAAGTTCCTTTTGGTACATCAAACTCTCCAGCACTATAAACTGAAAACCACCTGCACAGCCCGTTTGATTTTCAAGGCAAGGGTGTCTAACCACATCGCAGCTGTGCTCAAACTAGAATGTTTTGCCCTGTCTTCAGTTTTTTGTTGTTTAGTATTACATTTGTGGTTGAATAAACTTCATGGCTCTTCAGATTCAATCTTCAAGCGAGCTTGTTTTCACTTACCAAAAATTACTTCCTATTGCTATTAATGGTCGACCTCACGGGGAAATGTGTGCATGGGTCAGCAGAGATTTGTTCTTTTCTCATATTTTTTGCAAGATTCATGAACATATTGGGGATTTTTACAAAGTAAATAAAATATGTATGCACAAGCTTTTTTTAAAAAAGAGGCTAATCAGTAAATGAACAAAGTGAAATTTACTGATTCTGTTCTGAAGTTCTGAAGTAGAAAAAGACGATCTGTTTAGGAGAGCTGGGTAAGGTATAAAGGTATTCCTTCAAGCAACAAGCTCTGAAGTACATGGAAACATCTGTTTCTTTTCAAAAGCTGTGGCAACCCTGAAATTATAGTTGCATGATATTAGATGCAAATTGCAATGCTGAAAATAATTTATTTTTAGATAATTAAAGAAAATCAATCTCTCTCTTGGGTTCTCACATTGTAATGTACCAAAATTCCTGGCTGAACTTGAAATTGTGCTTTCTTTGTCAGCAGACTTTCTTCCCAGGTCCAGGAATGTATTTTGGGCTGTATGTGAAACAGAAGTTTTGGTATTGCCTTCAGTGGGGTCATCATTTCTGCAATAAATGTGGTATTGATTCAGGGTGAACTGAGTGACCGTACTGGGAATTGCTTTTGTACTTTTGAAAGGGTTAATTTGGGTTTAACATCTAAATAATGACATCGCACAGCTCTGCAGTGGTGCACCCTCAGACTTCTAGCGAGGAACAATGAGGAGCTCTCCTTTCCTTATCCTGGTGGCAGATAGCCATGACAATTGCCTTAATTTTTTATTGTTTATATGACAAAAGACATGGAGTGTCTTTCTGTATTTGGCTGTACACAGGCCTCTGGAATCTCTTAAATATGTGTGTATGAGGACAGGCTTTTGGAGTGAAGAAAAAAGGTCTTTAAGAGGGTTCACTGCATGCTATTAGCTTCCAGTAATGGGTCACAGTTCAGGCAGCATCACCCACAAAGTTCCTTTATAGCAAAATCACTGGAGTCAGCAGGCTTCTGGAAAGTACCCTCCACTATTGTTTAAATGCTTGTGTTCTAGTATTTTTCCACAATTATTTTTGTTCCTGCAGCAATGTGTTCTCTGTGAACACCACTGTGGAGGTGATTGTTTGGGGAGGAAGGAGCTCTGAATTTCCAAGCTGTCCTGAGGGTGTGGAAAAAAGGTCTTTCATGGAAACTACCTCAATTAAATATATGACGGTACATAATTGTGGACCTGAGGAGACCTGACACACATTTCACGCCTGGCCCCTGACTGCCTGAGTAAATAGATGCCATACTTAGCACAGAGAACAAATGGTTTGGGCTGAGAAGGGTGAGTCATTCAAAGCTGAGTTGCTTTTCCTGAAAGCACACAGAAATGCAATGATTAAATAGGCTTTACATTTGGAAAATCCTGCAGGCAAGTCTTTAATCAGTCTTGAAATTCTTTTCCTTGTGCTGCCAGTAGATTTGTTTTGACACAGCGTGGTGATGACTCTAGGTACGGCAGTCAGTTTTAGCTGGTAGAGGCGTATGGGTGACGACTGCTCACGTTACGTGAGCGCAGTGTTGGGTGTCTGACGAGTGTGCTCCTTCTGCTGCAGGTGCTGGATTGAGCTCAACGGAGGACCAGCTTTTCCACACAAACTGAGAAGATGCCTGCGCTGCGTGGGCCGCCCGAATTCAGGGAGAGTGAGCAGATGGCACCCCTCACTGCAGGCCTGATGATGCTGTTGCTGATGAACTTGGTTTGAAACCCCAGTTCTCATCCCCTGTGGAAAACCACGGTGGTTCATGACACACGGACCTCAGCTGTCCCAGCTTCCTGCTCCCGTACACGTGCGTGTGCACTTGCCTGGGTGCTGCAACATTTGACTCGGCTAGGTCTCGCTGGTGGGAGAGCAGGAATTTCTATGCTGGACCTTGTGAGTTACTGTGTGTACAGACGATGAGCTTGGGTGGCAACAATATCCCAGGGAAGCTCTCTGCACAGTTGTTGGAGAGAGGGTGGGAGAGGGTCAGGGGGTGCTTGCCATGACCGTGTGCTATCGCAGTGTTCATATAAGTGGTTCGTGTTCATTTTGTTTTCTCTTTTCTTACTGGTCTAATACTGGAACCTTTTCTGTAAAAATGAAAGAGTAATTAAATCATTACTTATCAGTAATGCCATAATGTTTCTGCCATGATGAAGAAGCACTTAATTACTGTATGTTACATGCCACATCAAAGCCTGTCATGTTGCTTTTCTCTGGGAGACTCCCCAGGGAAGGAGTCAGCCAAGTTCTTGGTACATCCCTGCCTGACTGCAGGGCACATGACTCTTGAGTGAATGACACCTTGTTCACCTGGCAGCTTCACTCAGGGGGGTTCTCTGCCTCTGTCAGAGGCAAGCTATCCACTTTGTCTCTCAAACATTGTGCATTTCCACATGTAAACTTAATTTCTTGTTGGAGAAAAGATGTCATTCAGAGGAGATGGGTGAAGGGTGATGAGAATCTGCGACTCGTGCTCCCAGGGGGAAAAGAATGGCTGGGGTGGATGAGGGAGGATCTGATCTGAGGCAAGGGGTTACAAGAGTGCCTGGAAAAGCCAACAAACCCCAGAAATTTATATATGTATGTGGGAGAAGCCCTGAACTCTCTGCAGAGAGAGGAGGAAGAGGAGAGAGAAGTTGAGGTAACACACCTACCTAGAGAGGATGCTCTGCATGGAGATCTGCATTCAGGCAGGTGCTGGGGAGGGAGAGGGAGATACAGAAGGAATTCTCCTGTTCAGTTGCCCCAACCCTTGCTGACACCATGACTTGTTTTCCACCTTCCATACCACCATTGATCCTGCTCTCTGCTCCAGAAAGGCTGTCTGGGGGCAAAGCTGAGCTAGGAGAGAGAGGTATTAGGATGTTTATGCTTCTGATGGTCAGTTCCCCAGTCCCACCTGTGCTGGCCAGAGTGTTTCTCCCTGGGCACCTGCAGCTACTGAGACCTGGGTTGGTGGTTGGCATCCCACTGCTGGCACTGCTCCTGCTGTGAGGCTGTTTCCCACTGAGTGGGGTGGGGGAGAAAAGGTTCCAGCCTCTGGGGTGGCTGCTGGGTTGATCTGCCTGTGCCATATTGCTACCCCACAACTTGGCTCTTCAAGCTGATACTTGGCTCTTCCAGGCCCAGCCCTCATCAAGGGCTGAAGAGGAAAGATGTTTTTCTTTCTAGGAAGTGAATTTTAAATAATGTCTGTGCTCTGCTTTCCTACTGAACAGCCTTTAATCCAGCTGCATGTGCCTTTTGAAACACAGGGAAGATGTAGAGTATATAATCAAGCCATCCCTTGTATGCTTCTGCCTGTTTTGTATGTATTTTTAAAAGTTTTTAAGCTGGGACACCACCTATCCTGCTGTAATATCTTCCTGGGTGAAATCCAAAAGTGTAGAGGATCAGAGCCTTACCTGCAGTAGTTTAATGTAATTCCATTAAAATCAAAGGAGCAGTTCTCATTTATCACAGTGAAGGTCCTCTTGCAGAAAGGATTTTTAACTGCCAGCATCCTCACTGAGCATGAGGGAAAGAAATCCATGGTAATTTAGGGGGGGAATATTTAGCCAGTCTGCTTTAAAGGTTCTCCCATTTCAGTTGTGCCTAGGGATTCCTATCAGAGAAAAAGATACTGATAAAGGGGATCGTTTGGCACAAGTTTAATTCAACATTGACTTAAGCTGTCAGGGCTAAGTAGATCAAGAAGAATAGCACTCAAATTATGACAGCTTCGAGGCTTTGTAGATAAGAAAGAGAATCTAATTTTAATTATGATCGTCACAGAATTTTGAAAAGATCATATTCTTTCATCAGTGCATAGAAGGACAAGAAGCATGTACATGAACTCTTCCATCTTAAAGGTAGGAGCAAACCTGTCCTTTGTTTTAGCCCAAAGCCTGTGAAGGCCAATGTAACTTTTGTTCCTTTTCCTGGAATTATATGGTACAATATTGTTGTTGCAAGGTTACTGCTATTCTGCAAATGTTGTTGCTATACTGCAAGGACAGTAAAGCAGACTTTGCTAAAGGCAAATATTTTCTTCAGTTGACTCAAGACGTGCCTCCCTCCCAGTTTAGAGGTACCTCCTTCACCCAGCAAGATTTTTAAAAATTAAGCTACTTTTAAAATATCTGTCTCAGGCTTTGTCTAAAGTTAAAAACTTTTAAACCAGAGGTTTATCAAGTTTAGTGGTCATAATGCTAGTATTATGTCTCCTGCTTCTATGAGGAATTTATGGAGAAATTGTTTACAAGCAGGCATCCTGCATTTAAAAATAACCTTGTTTTGCAGGCTTATGTAACTTGTTTTAGATACAGTTACTGTCTCTACCTAAGGTCATTATCATTGTCGAGGAAATGAGAATTTCTCAGGTCTATTATCACTCTTAATTCCATTAAAGATACTCAAGTACCGTGACTGTAAACCCTTGTTGTCTGTTGCCTGCCTCTTCCAGGACCTCATCATTCTTAGATGGGAATGGTATGGATGGGAGACCTGTCTGCTGGGGTGCTTGTTGTCAACAAAAGCTGAGAAACTCCAGCTGAAATAGAGGACGATTGTTCAACTTTTAGACAAGTGAAGGTCCCCTGTGAAGGAAAGAATCTATGGAGCATGCATGGAAAGGTGTTCAGAAAACAGATGGTTCACTTTTATTGTTTCTCTCTTTCTTGTTTTTTACTTTTGAAATTGAAATCCTACCAGGCCTGCAAAATTTTACAGTGATTGGAGAAATAACAAAGTAGTGAATTGCCACAGCCAAATGAGAGAATGTTTAATAGGAGAAAGAAACAGTTTGGTTTTTTTAAGTCAGATTGCCTTAGACTCTGCTCACATGTAATTTTTTTTTCAGTGGCTAATTAACTTCAGATAAAAGAGATTGTAAAGTCTTTAATATCAATTTCAGTTCTTCATGAAGATGCAAGAACTCAAACATCCTTGATGCGTCCTTTATCAAGCCGTGGAAAGTGTGAAAGACTAAACTCTTGATCTTTCAAATAGATCTAAAGTAAAAGTAAAAGAAAACCAAGAAGGCTTTAGCTTTATTCTCTTCATCTGTCATTGACCCAGCAGCTGTAATTTAGCCACCAAACTAAAGGGGAAGAAAAACTTCATACAAACTAAAGGGGAAGACAAACTTCATACAAAATATATATATGTTTTCTCATGTCAGTTACAATGGAAGGAATATTTGGTGTGGAGGTTTTAATTTCTTTTAATTTCCCAAGGTTTCAAACTGATCTGTGCAGCTCTAAGTATACAGATACTTAGAACCAAATTTGCAAAACCTCAAGCAAAAGTCTGATTGAGTTTATAAATCTGGCCTTTAATGAGGAGACTTAAGGCTGGATTATTCAGATTGTTTTGAAAGTCAAGGTGATTAAAAATTTCTCTTAAAGAAGAAGGCTCTTTTAGCATCTTCTCAATGAAGACCCTAAGTTTGGAAATGCCTGTTTAGGGAGATGGTAAAAGTCAGAAACCAAAGCATCTTTCTTTAATAAAAACAATTCTTTATTTCAAAAGTGCAGGGTAGCCTGGGAGAGTGAAGTCAAGCCCAGGACTTCTTTTTGTGCTGAGCTATGGTGCTCACAGATGCTGAGTGAGGGTGTGTGGGGATACTGCTGCCAGTGGGGCAGGAATCAAGCGGATAAGAGATGCTCTTTCTGGCTCTACCTGGGGCGAGGGCAGGGTGTGGCTTAGCCAGTTTGGTGGGTTGTAAACCTGGTCATCAGCAGGAGTTTGCACTGCTCCTGCCTCCGTGCCTTGAACCTTCCCCACCACGCGTGGGACTGGTATGGTGCTCACCCAGATCATCTCCCATATGATCCTCCAGGAGTGGGGATGTCTGTGACAAATGTTTCTCCCCTTTCCATTTTGCTTTTTTCCTTCTTTTCAGTCACTGAAGGCAAGAGTCAGTCCTCTGTGTGAATACAGAACAATGACAAACCCCAGCAGGGCCTAAGGGGAGTGATCTGCAGATATATCCAAATCCAAGCTCTGCAGAACAGTTTGTCTTCCCCAGTCGTGATTCCCATAGTGGGAGGAAGCATGTTTAGAAAAGGAGTTTCATGTTTTGAGAGTGCTGTTTTCTGCATGCAGTGTGCTAACTGGATCTCTTGTGCACAGGGTTAGAGGGGCTCTGGCACCGTGAGAACAAAGCTTACTAATGCAGCTTACTAATAACCACTTTTAAAGAGAGGGCATTGCTTTTATGTCCTGTTTTCTGTCTCCAGAGGAAAACTGCATTTACTTCAGTGTCTTGAATGAGGCCGAAGGGCTCAGAGTATCCAAATTCTTGGCCACTCGTTAGAACTAAAGGTCTTGGTGTCAGACATCATATCCTAATGGAGTGTGAATTAATCATCTGGCTGGGAAAGTCTGGCTTTAGAAATATGTGACATACTGAAGTGCTTCCACTTTTGCTCATCAAATTCAGCATGAAGATCAATTTGTGCATCTGCAACCTCTTCAAAAGTAGCTGACAACAGAATGGCTTGTTTGCTCAGAGACAAACTTCTGTGGCTTGTTACATGGTATGGAGTGTCTGAGTTCACCTTCCTGTCTTGTTTTTGCAGTTATGCTGGGAAAAGGGAGCAGGAAACAACAGAAAACCTTGAGACAGACTAGGATAAAAAAAATCTACTCTGTGACAGAATTTTAGGATTGAAATAAGCTGTGTTTTATGTCATCCCCTTGTGCCCCCGTCTGTCTAAACTATTTTTGCTCACCTGAGACCTGTCAGTGTTGGGAACATCTGCTAAGATGTTCCACTGCTGGTGATGGGTAAGACATTCAGCAAAGCAGTTGCAAAATTTTATGTATAGGGGAATGCAATATGTTTTCCCTGATCATCTCTATCTACCATTAAAGAACACTAAAGTTCACACAAGGATTTCCAGTTGGCTGGTTTTGAATTAAATTATCAAAGACCTTACATTTCTCTTAAGTCCTCGAGCACATTTGCACTTGCTCTCCCTTGCTTAATGTACTTGTTATGAAAGTGAAAAGGTACTGTCTTTTCTTAGACTTGTGAATATAACTGAGAAAAAGGGGGGGGGAACCCAACAGACAAGATCTTTCAAACTGCAGAAACTGAAAAAATTCTTGCTTGTTTTTTTTTCTCCCAATTATGTCAGTTGGCTACAAAAACATGTCAACTTCTCCCACGTATCTTGCCAGAGGCCTTATGACAGCTAAAACAATGCTGTTGCTGTTTAAATGGATGCAGTGTTTTCAATTGTTGAGAACAAATAGCGTTCATCATCCCACTAATATTGATAGATCCATAGAAGAGACCACTGGTTTACCAATCAGCTGCTTATTTTACAAGCCTGTCTCAAAACAGCCCCAACACTACTGTCCACTTTTCAATATAATCTTGTTCTAGCCTGCTGACAACTTTTGAGACTGAGTTTTCTGTCAAATTAGAGAAAACATAGACTGGTAAATACAGAATAAATGGGATTTCAAACAGTCCGAATATAATGATTTTCACTCGATGATCAGAAAGATTCTGCCTATTATTAAACAAAGTTTGGTCAGATTTGCTAATCACATCTTGCATTGCTGCAGACTTGGTCTGCACTTTGTGTCACCACAGAGCCTCAGAGACCCTTGTCTCTGCTGGGACAGTATAAACACACAGTGAGGCTTCCTTAGCATTTCAGTGCCACTGCACCATCCTAAGCACGTTTCTCATGACCACGTGCAAGGCTAATGTCAGAATTTCCGGTGAGGAGCAGGAAGGCTCCTGTGCACAGAAGGCAGAGTATGCTCACGTACCTAATGCACAGGCTCACTCTAGAAAAAACCTGAACGAAGTCTACATTAATAGGATATAATAAAAGAAGAGTGGTGACACAGTGTGCGACTAGTTGCACGGTTTCTGGTATTTCTAAAGTGATTAAATATAAGTAATCAAGCCATGAGAACATTTTTACTGCTCAACAGATGTCTTGGTAGCACTTGGCACCATCATGTGAGCTTTGCAGGGACAGCTGATGACGCATTAGTTGGAGGATAAGGTAATGGGTTCACAGAGCACATCAGCAACAGATCAGTCTTTCAAGCAAAACGGAACTAATGAAAAAAGAATCTTTAGGACACTTCTGAGCAAAAGAAACCAAGGGGAAAATATTAAGAGAACAAGAAGAGTTATATTATCCTACTGAATTGTTTTGTGATGTTGCAGCACAGAATTGAAATTGGTGCCAGTTCTCTTCTTGTCTCTTAGAAGAGATTTCTAAGCATTAGAGAAGAGTTGGTTCAAACTGATGTGAAAAACTTGACTTCTTCCTTTTTTGGAAGTTGTTGATATTTTGCAACCAGGTCTCAGTAGTGTTTAAATTTTCCTGCTTTTCTTTTTGGTTTTGTTGTTTTTATTCCTCTGTTTGAAAAAAGGTGTGTCTTGCTTTACTACTCCATAGAAAAATTATCTTTTAACCTTGAGGCATATATATATTAGTTTTATTTCATTTCAGCCTATTCAGCTGCAAAGCAAGTAGAGTGAATCAAAGCTGTTTAGATGTTTTATAATTTGTTGGCTTCTATTTAAAGCCAATAACTCTAACACTTCTATAACACTTTCTGGCTGTGCTCGTTCTCAAAGAAATAACACGCTCATGCAGCTTTCATTGATCTTTGGGAAGGCTGCAACGCTATTCTGTTAATTTTAAAAGCTATTAAAAGTTTCAATTAAACAGTGTGGGTTTTGTGCTATCAAATTATTCCTTAACCTTATTGAAACAGATAACAGAGCCTTTTCTGCCAGTTGTCATTCCTCTGTCGTGTAGAGGTGCGCCATTCTGAAACGGTTCACAGGAGGCTGCTCAGCTACGAATGTGTGAAATGGATGCAATGACCCAGCAGTGCATCTGGGGAGCTGGCTCTGCTACAGGGCCACTGCGGGAGAAAACCGCTTCTGGATGCAATTATCCCGGCGCTGCGTGAAGTCTCGGCAGTCAGACCGCGCCGCTTCCACAGGAGTCACGGTCTCTGCGGGTTTCAATCCGTGTAGTACCGTGCTACGCTGGTTTACAACAACAAGGGGATCGCTCCTCACGAGCCTGGCAAGGGTAACGCTTGGCTTCCTGGCGCACAGCAGCGTTGGAAGGAGGCGGTCTGGTCTCAGCTCTCCAGGAATGAAGTTGTTCCTTCAGTGGATGGGAACAGTTAAGCTCACTTGCACAAAACATATGTTGCTTGCATAAGATACATTTTGGGTGAAAACTCTGCTTTTAATTATAGACAGTTGCATAAAATGTCAGTGATTAAAGCACAGATTTAGCAGTATTCTTGGCCTGAAGGATACCAGCCAGAAAGCATGTTTCTCCTCCTGTTTACTCCTCTTGGAGCAGAATTTTTCCAACTTCATGAAAGTTTTCTGTTCAAGTGAAAAAAAAAATCAACCATAGAGGAAAGTAGCATTTCCTCATCTATTCTGTCTCTCAAGTTTTCTCAACAGTGAAATTTTTCAGGAGCTAAGCGGGTTGGTTTTGAAACAGGGAAGATTGCAGATCTAATATCTCATTTCAAAGCAAGAAGTCTAAAAGTCAGGTTTATGTCGTCTGAGGCAATCTCAGCCTTTGGGTTCCTTTTGTCCACAGGCTGATGGGGAATGCCCATCCTTTAAAATCACCTGTTGCCTCTGATAAGTAAAATTCCTTCAGTAATTCTCCAGAGTCTGAGATAATTATATCCAAGGAAAAACTGGCAAGGTTTGAAATGTGATCAGATATATACCCAGCTGAGCAGGATCCACTTAAGTATTTGTTCTGACTTAGCCATTGTCATTCCAAAAATACTGCCATGGAGGAAAATATAAACATGATCCCTTCTTTTTTAGGATTGTTACCATCTGTATCATAGTTACCAAATGTTTCTTGCTTAACTTGCATTTAAAATTAACCGAGTCTATGCATCGCCTGCCTTTACTGTAATCATAATATAGTAATCACAGCTCTGTTCACAGAATGTGGTCTACTTCGATAAGCATTTTGCTTTAGCTTTGAGTAATGTTTTTTGACAAGTGCTATTTTTGCCACTTCTTCTATAAATATATAGGTTATTATTATTCTGCTGTAGTGATTCACTTCTGCACTCATTTCTCTGGAAGTACATTGAATTACACCAGCTGAGATTATGGCCTCTACTGTGCTTTTCAGAATGTTTTCTTTTAGTCTCTTCTATTTTTAGGTCAATTACTGAGTCCAAATCACATTACATGACTGAAGATAGCACCTGTCCTTTTATTTATATCCTCATATTTTCTGAGTTCCTGTTGCTGCTGTTTTTGACCTCCCTTCTCCATGTAACTGCTTCTCATTATACTATTTCCTGATTTAACCTAGATTACACAATATCTGTGTAGATTCAATAATCTCTCTGAAAGAACTAATTGAGCAGAAAATGCTAACAGGAGACCTGTGGGTTAACCCCAACAAAGGCAAAATCCTCAAGCACATAAGGAGGATACTTTCCTTTTTAAATGAGGTGATTAATGGTAAGATCCTGGTTTACTCTGAATGCTGTACATGAATTACTTTGCCAACCTTTGTTGAGAGCAAAATCCTGTTTTAAGGAGTACTTCCTGGAAAGCCAGGTTCTGGCTGATTCTAAGAAGGAATCTTTACCAGCAGGAGGGACACACAAAAGGCTGCCTTCACTTCCTAATCTCCAGTTTCTGCATTTCTTGAAAAGTCTGACAGAAGTCATTTGATTCACAAGGTGGTTGCCAGCTAAGCGTTGCCAAATGTTGGGGAAGTGGGGAAGAGCCACGCGTGTGGCTCTGGTCTCTGTCTGCAGTCAGACTGGCTGCTTCTGACAAATGCGGAAAGCGAACCAAAGCAGCAACCGTCTGACCCTCAAAGAGCACTCACTTTGAGTTACCAAGTTTGTACTGTCAAATGTAATGGCCGAGAGCCAAGGCTCTTCTGTGTGAAGTGCCCAATTAATAGCTGGATGAGTATTTGGAGGTCTTGGCATATAGTTAGGCTTTGTTATCGTCTGACCTTTTCTAATCTAATTTGTTATATGCCGTACATAACTTTCTTTGTGTAGTGTATTTTTTGTCTTTAATAATTATACTTTATCCTTAAAAACAAGCAGTACTGATATATTTATGGCAGTGTAAAACTAGAATTACTCACAAGTGTGGCAGGTTTTAAGCATATTTCCAACATGATTTATAGAGATAACTTCATATGTCCAAAGAAACTTAAATTTCAAGGAAGGACAGCTCTTCCCAAAAATCTGCTCTTGCTCTACGGTGGGCTGCAGTTTGATTTAGGTAATTTCAGGCTATTCAAGCATCAGAGTTCTCCACATCGGTATTCAGTCTATATTTTACCATGATCAAAATAAGGCCGTCAGTTTCTTGTGCTCTATCTTTGATTCTGCATCACTTTACCTATAAAGTGCCCCTCCTGTGGGTTTTGAGCTGAAATTTGAGCTGTGCCAGACTTAGCATGACTTCTTGGATCCCACAATGAAATGGCCATTTTCCCTGAGAGGAAAATAGGAACAAAACAGTAAGTAGTGGGTGAAGATTTTATCAGTAATAGGTGAAATCTTTTTCCCAAATATGGCACTGAATTTGACACATTAGGAACATTGACTCCAAGTGCCTATTTCTCAACAACATAAAGCAGTTACAATTTTGATTGTGAAGATGTGTCTAAGAGTACACATTGAGAATAAGGTTGGAGCGAGTTATGGGGCAGGAGTTAACAGTTCAGTATGAGTTTCTGAAGACTGCTCTCATTTTCCAGTCAGTTTGAACTAAAACAGCACCTGAAGAACATTTATGGTTATGGTGTTTTGAGTTCCCATCTCTGGTGTTCCTGGTACTGCTGTTAATTGCTTACTTCGGTTTCTTTTCACTTAGTGCTGATTCTTGGCCCTGGCAGACTGACTCACTGTAAATTTACTGAGAAAGAATTCTTCCTTTGTCCTCAGCAAATCTGAATAATTAATTTTTATTTTAATCATTATGCTGCTTAGCCGACAGCCTCTTTGTGAAAGAAAGAAAGAAAGGGACATGTTTAATTAAAACAAGAAAGTGCTGAAGTTAAACAACATGTCAGTCACTCTGATAGTTGAATAACATGTTATTTTTTCAGGGTTACACACTTGCCTTCTCAGCACTATTTACTGTACCGCTAATGCTTCCAAAGCTCCATTTTGCAGCAACGATCTGCCAAAAGCTAAATAATTTGCAATTAGCAGAGAGGAAGCTTTATATTTGCACCTTGAAAATATTGGTATAATTCCCTGGCCTGGGAAGTACCAGGAATGGAGGCCAAGGGGATGCCCAGAGCAGGGGTCAGAGCTGTGCCCGGGGCAGCCACCTTCCCCACACAGGTGTTCCCAGTGCAGGAGACTCTGAAACCTCCAGTTCAGCGAGGTGGTGCATTACCAGCACCTCATTAGCTGCTGTCCTGCAGGGGACCTGCAGTAATTGTGTGGGTGTTATGACCAGTGCCAAACACGAGGTAGTTTGTAGTTGCTTTGGGCTGAGTGAACAAGGTGGGTGCGGGGGAATTCACTGTGCTGTTTATGAATGAGTGTATTTTTTCTTCCTGCTTGGCATTTCCTTGGTCTAACAGTTTGGCCTTCGTGCCTAAGATGCTCCAGAACATTGTTGTCTTTATTGAAGCTCTAATCAGCACCGATTTAATCTGTGCTGGCTCTTCATGCTCTGTCTCAGATTTGCTAAATCTCTTCGAAAGACACAAGGAAAGATGTTTCACGTCCCAGGATGTCTGCTTCAAGAGCAAAACCCAAAGTGAATAAACTAAGCATTAAAGGGGTTAAGTTAAGCATTAAGCTAAGTGGTTTAAAAGTTTCAATGTAAATTCAAATATTTATGCACTTTTAAAACAACAACAACAACAACAAACCCCCCACCCAAAAAACCAAACCAAAACAAAAAACCAAAAAAAATCCCAACCAACGACAACAACAACAACAAAAACCCACAAAAAAACCCCAAACCAAACCAAACCAAAAACCAAAACCAACCCTCCACACGATCTATGCATAGAAATGGTATTTAAAATGTCTGTCCTGAGTAAACATGTTTCCAGGCCTGGCTTCATGTGAGTAAAACATTCTGGCTTTCTTTTAGACGATTCACTTGATGTGTTGAAAAAGAATCCAAACACTCCTTTTCAGTGCTTAGTATAGATGTGTTTATATTTCCAGCATGGATAACTGTATAGAGCTCATCACTCTGATCACAGAGATTACCCAGACTGGAAGCTGATCACTTTGGGCAGGTCCCGCTGCTTATGCAGAGCAATGCACATAGCAGCGTCCTGTTTTCAGGATGGCATCCTCCCAGCCAGCGATGGTAGTTTAGTGTGCTTTCTCCAGTTTGGGGACAAAAAGCAGTATGTACAAAATTCTCATTGGCGCCAACATTAGATCTTTTCTTCTAACTGACTGGGTAGTTAGAATGGCTGCAAAATCCATCTGTGCCAGGGTAACTGGATTGGGATAGAAGGGGACTTGCCTAGGGCAGAAGTGCAGGGCGCATAATGATCTGTGCCAGTGGCTGGAGAGGACGTGTTTGGTATGGACATTAACATGATGGATAGGTTGAAAGAATACTGAGAACCTTCAGGATTCCAAATCAGGAAACCCAATTACTGTGTGATGTGGGCGAACTTAATAAAAAAATAATGATGCCAGTGAAACTGTAGCCCTTCTTCATAGCACTCCATCAGAACTGCAAAAACAGATCTTAAAAGGAACAGAGGGAAGGATCGGTGTAATAAACTTTAGTGCACATTTCATTAGGCTCGAGCCAGAAAAACCAGCAGGACATGCTGTGGCAGTGATTCTGTTTCAGAATGGCAGCAAGGGTGCTAGGAGCTGTGCTCCCATTCTTGTACCAGTAGGAACTCTCCTGTTCCACAAGTAAGGCAACAAAACCCATAACCATTAGTCTCTTGTCCAAACCTCTCTTCTGAGCCTAAGCAGACTTCTGAAACAACCGTGGAGAAAGCCATCTCTATATGACCAGCCCAGATTTTTCATCAAATCCAAGAGAATGCAGAGGAAGAAGACTCTGAAGGGATCCTTTGGCCAAAGTGGAGTTATCTCCCAAGTGGGAGAAAAAGACACGCTTTAGAACAAAATTCCTCCTCTTCTGAAGGTGATGCCTAAGTGACAGATAGGCCGTGCCTTGTTTTTTCCATTGACTGGAGGGAGACTACAGGGAGTGAGTTATTGTTATAAATGTCTTTGCTTTAGATGTCTAAGATTGGGTGAGACCAGCCTGCTTGAGGAGTACCCAATAAATATGCTCAGTGAAGCCTCCTCTAATACCAGGATGAAAAGATGCTGCTCTACACGCCTCGGTATATAGTTATTGGATGGGTGCTTCTGCAAAGTCTGTAGAAAGAATTCTAATGAGTTTCTAAAAACTGGACCTGATGCTTTTAAAATTATGTCATGTACCTTTTGCTGTTCAGTTTCAATGCCTTAAATTTTTCAGTTATCTTACACTCCTAAAAAACCAGTGAAAAAAAATGGTGCAGTCATATGGTTCTTACCTGCAATCAAGGGTACCTGAAGGAAATTAATTTGTGTTTGTTTGAATGCATTGAATCTTTCCTAAAAAGATGACATTCACAATAAATTTCCTGATATCCTATATATCAGCATTTATTTTACAGCCATTTTTCAGCGAAAAGAGGCTTTATCAGTCCCTGTCATGCCTCTGTCTTAATTTGTAATGATGTTTTCCAAGGCACCATAACCTGAATAAATGGATGAAATGTCCCTGTGTACCTCAAAAGCAAATAATTTTATCTTTTCGTTGCAATATAGGTGCTCTAGAGCATCCATCTACACCAAATTAAGGTCCTGGATTGTAAAACTGACTTTACCATCTGCTTTGGGCATGGAGTTCAACCAAAAGCCTTCAGAGGCTACCCCCATCAAAGAGCAGAATCTGTCTTCTAATACAGAAACTTGGCCCCCAGACTGGCATATCAGATGAAAGCACAGGAATCAAAGCCAATTTGGGATCCAAACATATTAACCAGAAGGAATAGATGAAGAATGCAAGAGCACATTTCTCTAAGGCTAACATGTGCTCTGATTTGTATCTTGCACTTATCACTTATCTCAGTGAGACTTCACAAGCAAGGTATGTGCAAGTACAGAATTTGTTGCTCTGCATTTTGAGCTGTACTTTTGATTCAGTTGGTGAGAAAGTGAGAAAACAATTAAGGAAGCAGTTGTTTGGGCTGGTGAAAAAGAACTAAGAAAATGATGGTGACAAACTAAATGCTCACATATGAGCAAGGACAGATAGTCTCACCTGAATGTTCTTAAAGAGCAGGCAGAGATAATTACAGAGGCATTATCAATCATTTTTGACACCTCATTAAGAGCAGATGAATTGCCAGTGGACTGAAGGACAGGAGAGCCAAAGAACAGCCAATCGTTTAGTAGGTAATAAACAGGAGAGACAGATGTGGACCTTTGAGGCAAGCTTCAATACCCAAAGAAACTATAAAAGGGTTTATTCCTATTGCTATGGCTTCCAAATGTACAGGTTTCAGTGCCTGTGGGAGGAAATACTCTCGGGTCCAAGGAGAGGCAATCAGATGGGCAAGAATATGTCGAACTAGTAGCTGCTGACTGAGAAGTAGGACAACCCCTACTCTCCCCCCTGCCATTCCTCATATGTCAACACCAAACACTACATTTTATATTTAGAATATATTTGGACAGAATACTGAACAAAGAAATAGTTATGATCAATAGAAGAATCCAAGTAAAGGATTAGACACATGGTTGCTCAGTGATGGTAAATCTAATTTAGGCAATCCTTGTATTGGGGAGTGATTTTGAATACTAGTACTGGATTTAGTTTAGTAGACAGAAGCATGCAAGCATAGAGGCTAGAGGTGCAAGAATGAGCAGCCATGTCCTGGCAGAAATAAATTAAATCATGCCCCGAATCTTCATTTTTCTTTCAAACAAATCCCAGGCTGAGTTACTCACATTGTTTTGGAGTCCTTGAATAGCATTCCAATATTTCTTTCCACTATGGGGTAAATTGTTTTGCTCCATTGATTTAAGACAGCTCTTTTGGGGATTTCTTTGTTAGGATATGTATGAATGTCCATCAAGAAAGAACAGCAACAGAACCATTAATAAACTGGGGCAGATGTTCAATTAATATAAAGGCAGTGATGCTATGCTGATATATGCAAGCTAAAGATCTGTCCTGCTGAATACTCAGAGAAGTCACTTGCCAAACCCTGTTATCTATGCTTCATTGCCCTATTTTCTGTATGCCTGGGAAAAGCCAAAGAAAATTAGTTCCTTCTTATACCACTCACAGTCAGGAAAGGATCTGTCATCATCAGTCATGAAAACACTTGAAATATGGATGCAGTGTCTTCATTGCCACAGTCTTCCACGTCTAGCTTATTACCTTGCTTTAGAGGACATAGTGGTTTTTTTACTGTGCATGGGTTTCAGACATTTTTGTCAGCAGAGTAGAGTGGAGTGGTGGAGGGGAAAATGTGTTTTACTGCACTCTCTTCTTTGATTTAGAATTTTATTTACTTCATTTATTCTCAGGTACTTGAGTTTTCTACGTATGTCTCACTATTATGCATAGACCATTAATCTATTCTGAGATCTCCAACTTTCAACTTTGGGTCATTCATAGCATTTTCAGTCACCTTTTGTAGCTATTGTAGTCTTTGAACTGTATATTACCAGAATTTTTTAGAAATGTCAGGATATGACATTGGCAAGTGCCAAGCAACCCTTGCTCCTTTCTCCAGAAGCCAGCAGATGACCAGGTCTGTGATATGTGAGATCTCACTCTTAGTTAGGACTGTTTTAAGCCTTTATTTCATTACAACTGTAGCTACTGTTTTCATTTTGTATCTAGGATGGGCATTAAACTAAAAAGTGCAGCTGCTTTCAATTATAATCTAATGTTCTGTTTCAAGATAGCTTTCATTTTTTGTGGCATGGCTTAGTTGCCCTGCACCCTTCCCCGCCGTCTTCTGCACTCAGAGCTTTTAACCACTTGGGAGTTATGCAGGGATAGGAATTAACAGATGTCATTTGCCTCTGCTTCTGGTAGCAAGACCAATTTCACTTAGTGAAAAAATTATGTTCTTTCAAGCCACCTAAAGACTTCTGTCTATGAGGAAATGATGGAAGAAGTTGCTGAAACGAATAGGATGCTTTTAGGGAGGTGCCACAGATAAGCCTTTTGTAGGCCTTGTCCTCCCTTCTCCTTCTGTATCTCTCAGTCTGGGGTTGGGGTTGCCTTAAGAGAGGGGGACATTTGCTGGTGAGATGGAGGAAGGGCAGCAGACACAGACTGCACCTGCAAAGATAGCATTCCTGCATGGAAAGGAAGGGTGTCCCAGCCCCATGAAGTCAGTACTAGCGGGAGTCATGAAGACCCAAGTCAGGAGGGAGAGACAAGGACCCTGGCACCTCTGACACAAACCTGGCAGACACTGAGGGGTTCCTATGATGCCCTTTCTAATGCCATGGTTAGGCTGAGCTTGCCACAGGTATGGGCAGGTTGAGCAGCCTTGGGGTGAGACACCACCACAGGGGCAGCAGGGGAACAACACAGATCCTGGGAATCACTGGTGTAGCTGTGAGTGAGTGTGCCTTCATGGAAAGCAGGAGACAGGCTTTCCCAACCTCCCTCTAGTGAAGATGAACTCTGTCTGTGCTTGTTTGATGATGGGGTTTTGTCGGCCTCCATCAAAACGAATGGAGAGAAATGAAGAGCAACATGGGAAAGGCACAGGTTCATTGGGTGGTCATTCAGGATCCAGAGGTGAAGAACTATCAGCAAGGACGGGGGTGGGAGGGGAGCCTCAGTCTGCTCATTCTTCATTGTTTCCTCAAATTAGTTAGAAATCTTTCCTCTTTGTTAACAGGAATTTCAAACAGAGAGCAGCCTGCTCCCATGCAAAGTAGCCACACGAGCAAACAGGTGCTCTTTTGGCAGATGAGGAGGTTTTCCTCTTACTTAGCAGCTGAAAAATGGAATCTGATGTATAAAACACCTCTTGTAATTAATCAACTGGCTTGTTTATGCCTCCTAATCTCAAATTTGAAAGCTGTCTGGAAACCTGAAGTACCTTGGGGATAAAATAATGGGCATTAAGCTTATTTTCTAGCAAATGAAACTTTGGGAGTTTGCCAGCAGTAGTCAGGCTTATTGGACCATACCTAATCGAAGCAGGGAAAGGCATGAGCTGAAGTCTTTGACTACCTGAAAGTTCAGGGAGTGATGAGCAAGAGTGACCTCTGTCAAGATGTGGGATAAATAATAAATGGCCAGAAAAAAGAGGTAAAGAGCTAAAAATAAAGTCCAACTACACTATGAGCCCTAGTAGCTGTGGTGAGGAGCATTTCACATTTCAGCCTCTTCTCCATTTCGTTGCAGGGAAAAATGTGGTCACAGAGCACCTCAGTAAGCAGGTTTTTTGCCCCTTGCTGCTCAACTCCAAGCTCGCTGCAATGAATGAATCAGCATTCTAGCAGAGCTGGGAGGGGAATTTGCACATCTTGGCTGGGAGCCATACGACCCTGAGGAGTGTGGTTGGCCCCTCACATCCACACTAGGAAATTCCACTGACTCTGAGGAAGCAGTTGCCAAGCAAGGGCTGTGGTATTAGGAGGAGAAAATGTACTTGTAGCATCTCCTTTTTAGAAGGAAAAAAGAGATGCCTTCAATGAGAAATGGTCTGAAGAAGGTGTTGAAGGGGCTTATTTGACTCATGCTAACAAACTCTTTGATGAAACAAATTGGTTTTAAATGGAGGAGCGGGACACGCAGTCCAGCTGACCTCAGAGAAACCACAGGCAAGGGGTACATCTATAGAAAAATGTGGGACTTTATGAAGCCTTGTGATGGAAAGAGAGAGATGTGGGGGCAGGTTGCTGAATCCTCTGACTGCTGCCTCCAAGCTCTTACCTCAACGTGAATGGACACACACATATAGTCACATTAAAGGCTTTACTGAATTTGACCCATACAGAGAACACATTTTCCAGATTAAAGCAGGTGACTTTGGTGACTGAGTGAAAGGTGACAGAAATGTTGGTTCTTTCCAAACCCCAGGATCCTAAGCTGGGCTGAGAAAGCAAGAGCCCACCTCAAATTGCAAAGGAAGGAGTGACTTAGAAGGGAAGGAACACAGAATCACAGAGTTGTTAGGGTTGGAAGAGACCTCTGGAGATTATCTAGTCCAACCCCCAAGAAGGAAAACATCCTGCACAATGCCATTGCTTTTAAAAGAGAGTAATAAGGCAAAGCTGTCTCCCTTGCTACGCGCTGAGTAACAGCTCTGAAGGCACCTTCAGTCAAGGAGCAGGGGGAAGCATATTAGATTCATCAGAGAACTGAGACTGAGCAGCAAGGAGCTATGACAGGAACTGCAAAAAGGGAACAAGTCAGAGGCAACACACAGAGACAACGGTCTCTTCACAAATCCTCCTTCATATGAGAATTTCCTGTGAGTGGCTGTCAGTAAGAAAAAACAGACAGGATAATGTTGGGTAGGATCATGCTGGGGATGTCAGAGCAATGGTACTGCAAGGCTTGGGGAAGAGAGAAGAACACTGAGGGCAAATGGCAGAGCAGGGCTTTGGGAACGTGAACTCAGAGTAAAACGATCCCAGCACAAAGAGAAGCAGCGCTGCAGATGCACAAGCAGCATCTTGGCTCCAGCAAATGCATTTGGGAATAAACACAAACGGTAAAGGCCATTCACCTTGGTTGCATTAGCAATCTCCACAGTTCACAATAGTGCAGTTCTGATTAATCACTTGTGCTTGCATGTAACAAGGCCCAGGCCAGTATCCACTTCCACTGGAACAGATCCTGCACATCAATGCTGATTTGCCTGTGTGTACCTTCCTTTGCCTGCTGACTTGGTCTCACTTTACAGAGTGTGGGTTGAGACATACTGTGCTTGCCATACATATTTGTCCCATTTTATTTGATACCACCACCAGGATGCTTCCCTCTGCTAGTACTACTGCAGGCTTTGTTTCACTACAGAAATAATGCATGTCCTTGGGTTCTTTCCATCATGCATCTCCTGTGTCTAGTCTCTGAAGATGTTTTTAAGCACAGTGCTCACTCAGCATCTTCTGGTCTATGTGACATGTGAGAACGGAAAAAGGATATTTACTACTGGCTCTTAATCTGGTCTTAGACAAGAGGTGAAAGCAAGAACCACGATGAGAAGCAGAAGACGTATATTGGAAAAATAAAAATATTTAATTTAGGCCATGTGCTACATGCATTAGGAATCTATGGTCCTCTTTCATGTAAAACTTCATGGCCATCTGGGTTTTTTGAAGTTGCTCAAAGAACTGCTTCTGATGTCACCTACAGTGCTGGTTTTTTTACATGGCCACTTGTTTGTCAGCCCATTTCAAGCATTGTTGGCATTTTAAGAGGCTTACCAGGCAGTTTCTCATTTATTTGAACTGTGTAAATCTACAAGTCAGAGGCTTCTCTTTGGTATCAGATTATTCTCTGTTAGTCTACTGCAAATTCCCCTCCTCTTTTCCATCACATTGTAACTACAGTCTTCCATTTGCAGGGAAATAATCTCACACAAGTAAAATTCTATCCAACTCCCAAAAATGCCAGGAATCTTGAACTAATCTTTGCTTCTGTTATACTGCTTCACAGTCCATCTCTGACAGAGAGGATATTTTCCCAGTGAATGAAATAATGAGCTTTCAAGTAACTTGATTAATTTTATAGCTTTCAAATCCAGCACTGCATCCCACAACACGCAGGAAGGAAGTCCCAGAGCTCTGGGCAAATTTTCCAGTAATGCTGTTTTCACCTCCTAGCACTGAGCTGCAACAGGACGCAGCCCATCGCTCCTCCTGCAGCCCTCTGATAATGCCACTGGTGACAGTTTGGTTCTGGGAATGTGACAGGCCTGCCTGAACTTCAGATTGTAGTTTATAATCAGAAAACACAGAAAAACTGCACCACCATATTATCCACGTGTCACTGGTGCAAAGTTCAAAATGACTTTTTTTGGTTTGCCCTCAGCTGGTAAGTGGAATGAGCCTGTCACCTTTTGAGATCAATGCTGGATCAATCCTCATTTGTAATGAGCAGGGAAAAATCTGAGAAATCACTTCCATGCATTTATAAGCGATGTCCAAAGATTGCTAACAGAGACTGGATGATCAGAGCCTGGACTGCCTCCCTGCACCGCTTGCAATAAGTGCTCATCAGCCAGCGTGAATGTGCGTTTTGGGCATGTGGAACACAATGAAATCACATCTGCTCCCTTTCATGCGCACGACAAGTGTGACTGTGGCCCGTCAGGGCCTTTTCCCAGTGCTGACAGGTGGCAGAAATTGAGTCGGTTGTAAGACCCTAAAAGTTAATGAAGGCAGACATCTGCAGCAGAGCAGTCTGTAGCTGAGCCACTTAGAAAACTCCCTGTGCAGCCAAGAAAGAGAGAAGACGCTTCTGTGGAGCCTTAATTTAGATGTCTATTTTAGGGTGGGCTGAATCACACTTTGATGCCCATTCAGTCCTGACCTCCCTTGGCCACCACTCAGCCCAGGTGACCTACATTTAGGCGAGTGACTCCCACCCCTGTTTTACTCAGGCAGATGGAGTGCCACTCCAGAAGAGCACTTTGGCTAGGTAGTGTCTGTAGCGGTGCTGGCTCCGCCTTCCCTCTTGTAACCATGACTGCTTGAGAGGTTATTTTGGGGCACTCGGGAGCGGTTTAAATTTGCTCTCCCCAGTCGCAGGCAGTTTCCTCCGTCTGGTCCTGAGGTCCATCAGCTGCTGCTATTGGAAATGCAGTTTGCATCCCACTGCATCAATAAAGGTGAGTCAAGCACAGTAAGGGGCTCTAAAGGCTCATTTCATTGATGTTTGCTGTTATTGAGTACATACATAACTTTCCTGCAAGCTGGAGATGGCTGTAATAAGGCCAGTCTCAATAATATGGAGAGGCATCCTTCCAGGGAGAAAACACAATGTCTCACACCTCTTTCACAAATTGTTTCTTACTTACAAGTTTCAGAAAACAAAGTTCTGTTTGCAGGATGTTTTCCTGGTGTTTCTTCCCTGCCTGGAGGGAATCTGGAGACAGACACAGACATCTCATTTCAGAAAAAGAAGACTGTGATAACCATTCAACATGCAACAAAAAGGATGAGTATAGATGTGCTAGAGCACAGACAGCCCCACAGGTGGGGGTAAACCCTATAGGCATTTAAACCAAAAACATAATCACAAGCATAAAATTACCCTCACATGCCCATCCATTGGACATCTCCAAGAGACCTAAGTGGTAACAGGAGGGAAGATCTCAGTGTGACTGTTGTCTGTTTGATCAACTTTATGCTTAAGGAGTTTTTCTTCTACCACACCAAGCGACCTCTGTCTGACTAAAACCTATTTTTCAAGGCATTTTCTTCTTAACAGAGATGAAGACCAGGAACAGATTCACCATCCCTTTTCTAAAATTTCTTTCAAAGATTCATACTCCAATGTTAAAAAAATGGTGGATCTCCTTGTCCTACAACCCCTTCTGGCTTCCAAAATTTGAGCTTGACAACCCCTGTTCTTTTTTCTTGCTGGACTCTTCTCACTAGATTAAGTATTCACTGTGCCCTACCTTCCGTTTTTTCCCCTACTTCAGCTGCTGTCAAGCCACTTCACAATAAATAGCTCAAACCCTCTACGAATAAACCATTTTCTCAAACTCATCAGGCTTCAAATCATCTCTGCACATTTTCATTTTCCAAAATGTTTTTCAAGATGCCTGCATCAGAGCTTCATGCAATATTTCAGTTCCAGTGAAATCACTTCCCTTCTCCTACTTGTTTATCTCATGTTTATGTAGCTGGGCATTACATTTGCTTGTATTGCCAGAGCACGACAGGGGGATTCTGCTTGCACTGTGGCAACTCTGAGACTCTTCTCGGCATTGCTGCTTCCACAACTCTGTGGATACAGCCTACAGCCTGTGTAACTCAGCCATGTTATAAAGCTTTATTTAATTACACTCCTTACACCTAAACTCCCTGCATAATTTCATATAGTTGTCATGGCCTTATCATAATTTCTATTCCAGCAGCACATGTGATGTTTACAGATTTGTTTTAAATCAACAGGAATGCTGCATTTAATTCTAGATCACCGATGAAATTGGTTGGTCAACACTGTTTCTAGTACATACCACCCAGGGATGCCACTAGAAACATACTCATTCAGAGAAAATTTCATGTTAGCAACAGCTTTGCAGTCTGCCATTTAGCAAGTTCTAAATTCATCTTATCCAAGCTTTATTGACACTAATTGCTCATTTTTGCAACCTTGCCATGCAGTTGCTCATTTATTAAAAGCTCAGATTATCCTATGCCAGCAAACAGTACACATTAAACCATAGAAATCTTTTACATCTATATGACAGTGTTTATCAGCCAAACACATAATTTGTAGTAAAATACGGCTGTATTGACAAGATTTTTTTTTTTAACAGCATCATATTGACTGTCATGAAATGGTATTCACACCTTTTACCTCTATTTACATCTTCATTAATTAAATCTTGTTCATTTTTCTCTTATTTTGCAAGGGACATACATCAGGATAGAAAGGTGATTGCCCATATTAACCTATTTTTCCTTTTTACTGTATCATCGCCAAAGGACTGAAGCAATTTGCTGTATATTTTGATGCAAGTTACCCAGGTCTGAAGATATATAAACATTCTTCTTAAAGAGATGGTAGAATTTTTCTTACTTTCCAGTGGACTGGAAGTGGCATAGGCTTATCACCTGCTTTTCTCCAAATACAGCATATAAATATGGATTGTCAATTTCTTTCTTTTTTTTGTCTATCAAAGTTACGAATGGTCCTACTTTCACTTTGCAAAGGTGGTCTTTTATTACTTCATTTGCTTGTACTCTGACTCAAAAAGTCCTTCTTGTGCTAAACCTGGCTGACCTTTTTTTCTGTAATTTCTTTACCTTCCTTCATGTGTTTTCTGCAGTGCTAAGTTCTAACTGGTAGCTGTAGTTTACCCCTCCCTAACACTGTTACAAAGCACCAACTCTGTGGCTTACATTTACTTCTTTACTTACAGTAGGAGGTTTAAAGCAGAGAACAATTATACCTGTATAATAACAGCAACCCAGAGGGCATGAAAAGAAGATTAACACCATTTCCTCTGTCACAGTCTGAAAGAAAAGAACATCTTAAACTTCTCCTGGTACCCCAATCTCTGACTTTGGTGGATCCCTAAGCCAGGTAGAGCACCCAACACCAACTTACCCTTAAGAGGACCAATGGCCCGAGAGCAGGAGATTTCAGGCTACATATAACACAAGTAGGGAACGTTTCTGAGTTGAAACCATTTTCATGCTCTCTGCAGCCCTGAACTGCTGTAACTCTACTGAAGACATTGAGGTCAATATTTCAAGGTTTCTCTCCTAAGAAAATTAAAATATTGCAAGGATCTTGGAGCTTGGAGGCTTGAGCATTTTTTTCTTGAGGTTAGGAGTTCGCGTAGTGGCTGTTAGTTTTGGGAGATGACTGAGGTGTAGTGAGCTGTGCAGAGCAGCCATTATATTTAGTGGGATGGAGGGGCTGGTAATCAGGATCACAGAGTAACTCAGGTGGGAAGGGTCAGGAGGTCTCTGGCTCAAGCCCCTGTGTACAGCAAGGTAAGCTTCAGACCACGCTGCTTGAGGGTTTATGCAGTTGGGTCTTGAAAATCCTCCCATACTGGAGACTGACTGCACAGCCTTCCTGGGCAGGATGATTTGCTGCCTGACTGTCCTTGCAGTGAAATGCTTTTCCTTAAATCTAGTGAGAACCCGACTGTCTGTGGTCCACCTGTCATGCCCAAACATGAACAGCTTGCTTCTGTCTTTTCAGTGACCTCCTTGTACTCATCAGGCAACTGCTGTTAAGTCCTTCCAAAGCCATCGTATCTCCTGAGGGAAGAAGCCCACCTCTCTCAGCCTCTCTTCACAAGGCAAGCGCTCCTGCCCCCATCGTCTTGGAAGTTCTCTGATGAACTTGCTCTGGGTCGTTGGTGCCTTTCTTGTGTTGCAGGGGGCAAAGCAGGACACAGTACTCTAGATGTGGTCTAACAAGTGCTGAGTAAAAGCTTTCTTCATCTAACAGCTGTTTTTCAGCCACAACCCTTTTTTTTTCACAGTTTTTCCCAGGTCCCTTAAGTGGATTGCTTGTACCCTGCCTCCATTTTTCGTGTCATTGCCACTTCAGTACAACGATTTGTTGCCCTGCTTTTGAAACTCTCACAGCTCTGCCCTGCAGTCTGCCTGACTAATCAGTATTCAGAAATAATAGTGATATTTTGAACAGATGAGCACGGGTCTGGTTTTGCTAATGCTGGCTGCTGTGGCAGACTATACAGCAGAAACCAAAGAAAATCAAAAAGTTCTTCTGTCCCTTCCCAGAACAGAGAATGACAATAATGGATCAGTTTCCTACAGCAGCAGCCGTGGGGGCCTTTTCTTTGCTAACAAAATATGCCCTCTCTTCCCAGCCTACAGCAATTTGTATCAAGGAAAGCCTCTCATCACTGCCTTGTTATTTATTCTGCCTGCATGGCCCCTCAGTGCAGTGGCTGCCGCCAAAGGCAGACTCAGGATGAGGCATTGCCAGAGAATGTTAAAAGCAGAAAAAGTCCCAGAAGGCACACAAATGGATGCAAAAATGTACATTCTCTTCTTGCTCCAGAAAAAAAGCAGCAACTGTTAGTTGTACACAGACTTCACGGAGCATTTAAGCTAAAGAGCCCTGAAAAGTCAGGGGAATCATTCCAGATGTTGTGAAAATGGATGTGATTTTACACACAGAATATTGAGCATTTCATTTTATGAGGGTTGCCTGCATCACTCGCTACAATGGCCAGATAGACCCCTTCAGGATCAGACTTTTCTACTAGGCAAGGAGCAAACTGCAGCCATGGCTTCCAGGTTGGTGAGCTCTGAAGCAAATATGCATAGGAGTGCCCAGTATGCCATAAAAACTGTAATTAATCCAGGAATTAGGTACCCCTGCAAGGAGAGGACAGAATATGTAACATTCAACAACTGAAACAAGGCAAATTTTCACAGCATTCCAAACTTCTGTTTGTTCTTAGAATTTCAAATTTCCATACTTTCCTTTTTTCCACATGCTCTGTCACAATCCCTTCTCAGCCCCAGCCTTCTCTGTTCTCCCCAACTGGTGATCCTGGAAATCACCTTCTTTCCCAGGATCTCTCAGATTCTTCCTGGTAGGGTCCATCTTGGGTGTCTCCACCTGTGTGCTCTGAATCAAGAGCCGCAGAGACAACAAGGCTGAGATTCATCAAGCCAATGGGAAGTTGTGCAAAGACGGAGTTTCGTGTTCTTTGGCAACGTGATTTTGAATAGGGAAATGGAAAGTTCTCCAGGGGTGATGGGCAATCAGTTACGGCACTTAACAGCAAGACCACATGTTGGGGTGCCTGTGGGATAGGTACAATAAACACATGAAAATGAACCCATGTGATCAAAATCTGCAAGATAGCCTGATGTACAAATAGGAGGACAAGCAAAAGTTTGGGGTTCTTATTTCTCATGAACGTGTTTTTCGCATCCTTCGGCTCAACCCGTTGCAGCTGCTCTCCCAGACATTTCACAAATTTATAAAACCTTTGGGCTACCGGGCCCAAACACCCAAATAAATAACTCATTCAACTATTTTCCAAAAACAACACCATTCTGTGATCTATGATAACAGAAGTAAATTAAGTAAAACACACAAAAAATAGAGAAGCTGGTGACATGGTGATTGGCGTGCTCCATTGTAAAACAAGGCTGTTGGGCACTGTCAATACCGTAATTAAGGATAATGCAAACCATTTTTGCATACTGGTTTGCTGTGATAGATCTGAATTTTCCTCAAAAACTGAAAGAATCAGTAATTGAAAATATTATGTAAATCTGGTCGGCATATCACCAGCTTGGGAATGTATTTAATTTTAATCACTGAAACATGTATATTGACAGTTGTAGGAACAGACTGAAAGCTCATTAAGGCCTGTTCTAAACTGGGAGCTTAAAGAGGAATTTAGACCTGATCCTCATTTGCTTAAAGTCGTAATGAGGTATTTCGAGAAAATACTTGGTTGAGAACAGTGAGGTGAGAAACTCCGCTCAAATGAAATGGCTTTTTAATGTTATAAGATCTATTCCATACAATCCAGTGCACATGGAAGGTCATTCAAGCTCAGGGAAATATTGTTCCCATCACACTGTTGCTTGTTTCCAATTTCTGGAATAGAGCAGGGTGCCGTGATTGTGCCAACCAGAGGGGGAAAATGTCTGCCCCGAACATGCACGGTCTGAATGCATCAGAAGGATAATAAACAGCAGGAGGCTCTAACCCTTGTGTTACAGAGACTGACCCAGAGACACTGAGTGACTGCACTTGCCAAAGGTGGCAATGGGAATCAGCAGCAGCACCAGGCACTGGCTTGCTGACTGGTTTATTGTCCCTGAAACTATCAGTCTCTGAAAGGACATCTTTCTCTCTGATTATTTTTTCTGAACATGCTTTGCTTTTTAACGGGTGGTGGAACATAATCAAAGAATATGTTCATTACTGATGTTTGTCCAAGAAGTTTCTACTAACATCAGCCTCTTTTCCTCCGTACAATGCCAGTTTCACAGCTCCATTTGCATCACATTGGGGAAGTCCTATTCATGCATCATTTGCAATATGAACCATCTGTTTTACTCAAAACAGAGATAACAGACAATGCAGTCTCAACACTGAAGGGATTAATTTTTTAATCTTTGTGCACATTTGTTAAAATAATCTACCTTTGAATTTCAAGCTTAAAAATACTGTCAGAGCAAACGCTGGCCTGCAAAGATCATAGTGATTTAATTAAAAATGTATAAAATGTCAAAGTTGGCTTAATGCTCCTGTGGGAAGGAAATATGGCCAAGTTTCCACCCATCTTGAGTACATATTGGCTTGTATGAATTGCACTGGAATGAAAACAATCTTTTCAATCAGAAATAATTATAAATTAAAATTAGTTAAAGTGTATTTACTTTTGATGGTGACACTGGCACATACAAAACCATATACAATCTCTGTTGTAATGCTGAAACTGTTCTATGGCCCATTCTCAAGATTTCATGTCAGTGGAACCAATAACTTCCTTTTCAGCTTCAGTAGAGTATTTATATATTCACATCTACAATAGTTATTCCATCTCAGCAGAGAAGTAGCCAATTTTTCCCTAATTAAAGCCTCATTATGCCATCTTAATAGAAACACATAGCTCTCTTCCACCTCAAAACACTTGCTAAGTTTTAACAGTGCCCAAGGACACTCCATAAATCAGTAGTGGCAGTACAATTAGTACTGAGGATTTTTTGGCTCTTAAGTCTATATTCAGCTGCTAAGCCAGCTCTCAGTTTCCATCCCCTGCCCACTCTTTTTGGTCTATATCAAGTTTTGTAGGTCATAAATACATGCAATGTCAAATAAAGTACCCCTTATCACAGCCTGCCCACTCACTCAACAAAAAAAAATATGCAGAAAAGAAGGTGAATGAATATTCCTTGTCAAGGAATAAACCATTGTATATTTACCAAAGGAGATAATGTAATACACCTTGAGGGTTTGTGGGCTCTTTTCTTCCCCTTTCTGGCAATATATTCCTTGTCATATTCTGACAATATAAAATATTCTATGTAGAAAACAAAGAGCTAGGTTGTTTTTTTTTTATAAGGTACCATATTTTTATTTAACATCCAAGCAACAGCTTCACAGATGGGGTTGAAATGTAAAGCAAGCTGTTTCCTAGCATCAGTGGAAAGACCTTCCCGGTGACATTAAAGAGACATCTTCATGGACTTAGGCTTGTCCCTGGTTAACCTGGCACAGAGTACAGCAGGATGGCTGCATCCCTCTGACTGTGTTGGTACCAGACAATAGGTCGAGGGATGGGAAGAACCACTCATGTCTTTTCTCTCTGTATCCAAACAGGCATAACCAGATGGATATGTTTAGTGGTATTAACTCCCAAGGTTTTCTTCCCTCGGATTTCTCTGCAACACCTGTTTCCACATTTTGTAAGGGACTATTTCACAAGTCAGTGCCATACAACAGGCTTGGTACTTCTATTGATGTCTAACCTAAGCCTTTCTCTTATCTATTTTCAGCCATGACTGTTTCTTTATCATTCCCTTCTCCAATTCTACAGCAAAATAACCCTTCCCTAGATACTGAAATGCTCTCCTTCACTGAATGGAATGGGATGACCCTGTCTCTGTCTCTGCTCATAATGTCCCTGTGGACAGAAGCCAGGATCTGATTTGCCTTTGTGGCTGCAGCAGCACAATGGGGACTTGGGTTTCTCTTGCTGGCCACTAGAACCCCCATAGGAGAATCTCTACTGCTGCATCAGTCAATATTTCCTATAATTTCCTTCCAGGTCCAGCTATCTGACCTAACTAATAATGAAAAAATCTTCTTGTAGTCTCATCTTCACGTAGTTTTAGATGCTCTTTCTCAGCCTCACTTTTAAATTCTGATGCTAGGAAAATGCTTATTTTTAAATCTATTTTGCATTAAAAAAAACCATGTTAGTATCTCACTCCTTCTGCCACCTCAATCAAAATTGTGGTTTATTTGACTACTGCATGTTTGATCTTGTTCAGTAGTGTCCTTTGCTGTATTTTTCTTTCCAAAAGTCTTGGTGAATTCCAGGGGAGGAAACACTCTCATCATCTGCGCTGGGATTTTGTACAGAATCAAAACGATCAACTGTTCTCTCTTGTGTAGTGACACATTAATGCCAAATTTCTCTGCTTCATCTCCACAGATCTCCTTGGTTCTCAAATGACCCATAATCTGTGGAGCAGGAAGGATGGGCTGAAAGCCCTGGTACAGCAAACCTTTCCTGAACCCTACAGATTGCAGTGTCCCACTTGTGTAATGTGAAGCTGTCACTGCTCCATGGATAAAAGCAGCTCAGTTTAGAAGCATAGAAATGTTCAACTCATTAGATTTACCAGGCCTTCAGCTGCCTTCCAGATGTGGTTCAAAGTGCTGGCTCAAATCAAAGTCTGTTGGTAATTGCTCCAACATCCAAAATTTTTACTGAACCAGATATTATTTTGAGTCAAAAGAACAATTTTCTTTTTGTTATTTTCCGCAGACACAGAAACGAGACAGATGCCCACCTACCCTCTGCCTCCCTTTTATTAATTTGGTGTTTCAGGGAGTGAGAGTGGGGGTGAGGGGAGGTGTTGGGCTTTTTTTTATTCTTTATCTATTTGGGTGTCTCACAGACAGAAACAGATTTTTTCTTCTCTACTTTACAAATGAAGAAATGTTCTACCTTCTGTATTGTTTTCTTTCAGTTCAATAAAAAGGATTTAAAAAATAGAACATCAAAATTTTATGATTATCTCGTATGGTTTTTCAGACTGAACTAAATGACTGGTAAGATGTAGAAGGGAATGAGGAGAGAGCTCACTTTTATACCACAGCCCTCAGAAAAGTTTATTTTTCTGACAGAAGTTAAATCTGCATTTTTCTGTAAGGCTACCTTAAGCATAACCATCATAAAGGGCTTATATCATGTTGTAGCTTCCAGGTATTTCTGTATTGTTGTCAGAATAAAGGTAACTCTGATGTCATGAAATGCCAGTAGCACCATGCCCAGCATGATGCAGATAAGCTAAAAGCAATGTAACCTTTAAAAAAACATCAAGCTGCTATTTAGCTACTGCACATATTAGCTATCTGGCACCTCAGGCTAGAAAAGTGGATGATGCAAGTGTCTAACCTTTAGTGCAAATATATTTGGATGTGAATTATCCAAGCTTTGTGACCTGTACCTTCCTAGCCAAACTCACCTTCCAGCACAGAACAACATGGATGAGATATTTTTCAAACCATGGGGAGAAAAAAAAAAAGGGGGTTTGGTTAGAGGATGGGAGACAGAAAAATCACCCAGCAGGGAACAGGGAAAGTGATTCAGTCACTGCTTATTGAGAATGGGAGACATGCAAGGAGCTGATGCAAAGCAAGACAGCAAGAAATATAAGGGAAATATAATGGAAAGTTGTTACCTCAATTTAGACCTAGTCAGGCACCGTGGACCCAATGCTTTTAAACAGCCTGTGAGTCCACATCCCCCTTCCTAAAGTTCAGTCAACTGTAAGTAGAATATTGTAGGTTAAATAAATACGATTGCAAATGACAGCACTTAGCTGTCTAATTACCTGCTTGTCCCTGTAATTTATTGGACTTGCAAATCTATCTCCAGGAAGGTGGGAATAATTTAATTACTCCTCAAATGAAGGAAAACTTGGCAGGCACAGGTGCTGAAAGTGTTTTCAAGCATAGTATAATGAGGTATTTTATTTGGGTAATACTCTGGCTGGGGGCTTCTTGGTTGGATTCTCAGTTGAAATTATGATGTGCTGTTCTGCTCCATATTTTTTCTGCCCCATATTCACACACACAACAGATACTTGTTTCAGCTTTTAAAAACAACCTTTTAAACCAAAGAAGCATGCAAGATACTGCATGCTTGTTTCACTTGAATGTTTGTGCACACTGTGCTTTTTTTTGAGTCTGAGCAGAAGGCAACAGCCTATAATTAGTAATGATGAGAGATCTATAAATATGTTAAATATTCTTTTTGTTTTCCAGGAGATTGTGCGACTTTGGGTTTTCTTTAGCAGGAGAACAGCACATGATTCTAGTAAATGATATTAATGACAGACTCAGCCCTGCTCTTCAATAGCAAGAGATACTCGCCTTAAGACAAGGTAGGATAAATAGGAAAGGACCCTAGCTATGTCCAAGGGAGATTGTGATTGTGATTGTGGCAAGTCAACCGTCTTTGGGCTTTGAAGTGTTTCTTTACAGGAGTGAAAAACTGAAAATATGAAAATGGAAAGTCTCTGCAGACCAGTGGGATGTAGGCAATGGTTGTTTTGCAATTCATTTAGTACGGGCAGCTGCCTTCCAGACCTGCTCCTGCCAGAACAGAGATGAGTTTATAGGAGAAAGGAACTTAATTCCCACAGTGGCATGTAGAGGTGTGGAGAAGCATTACGCACACTTAACTACATTATATCCTGCTTTTCCTATGTGATAATCCTCACACTATGCATATACATAAATAGGCATTTGTTTTTAGCACAGCCTTCTTCTCAGAAAACTATTCTGAAGCTCCTTTCAAATAATTTTCTAACTAGCAATTTATCTTCTTGTGATAGAATGATGATTGTTCACGCAAATGCAATGCAAGCCGAACAGGGATATCTCTCCAGGATTAGAGCTGCCGAGTGTCCAGCCTGGGAGACCAGCTACAGTCATACCAACACACCCCTAAGCAGAAGGATAGCACCTGGCAATGCACAGAACACATGATAACTGTAAACCACGGATTACAGCCTTCCACGCCCTCCTTGTTGACAGCGTACACATTGGTGGCTCTCTCAAAAACAAGCCTGAAGCAACCTGACACACAGATTAGGAACCCACTACCTTCATCACAAACCTCCATTTCAGATGTACTCAACCTGCAAAGCTTGTCCTTCTGTTCACGTCTGTAGTTAAACTCTTAATGGGTTTGAAAAACAGAGGAGTTCTTTAGGACCTCTGTCTTAAGTATTCATAGTCCTTGGGACATTAGTTTGGAAAAACTTCATCGCCACCAGTCTAAAAACAGTTCCATTATTTAAAAGTTTTAAGTAGTCCTTTCTCCTGTGCCTTTGTAATTAACTGTTTATTTTATATCGTTCCCCTTACATAACTTCAGTTACATTTGGCAGGTGACCAGCTCACAATTGTTCCAGACTTTCTCTGCAATTCATGGAAATAAGTAAAGATTTCATTAACCGCACACAGACCCCAGTGGAGTAGCTCAGGCAGGTACCAGAGAGAGGTAAAGATGTTGCAATTATCCTGAGGCTGGGGGCCTGCAGACACCCCCTCTTTCCCTGCCTGTGCTTTCAAAGCCTGCTTAGGACAGCACCAGCTGTGCTGCCTTACACTGAGGATGGGACAGAGTCGCTGAGAGCAGCCAGGATGAAGTGACAAGTTCCAGCTTGTGTCGCAGTGATGCCGACTGCACCGAGACACAGCTCCCTCATTGCAGCCTGTCCAGTGCCTGGCTATAAGCTGTTAGAGTATCCTTCCCAGACTGAGTCCCAGAAGGAGCCATTACATGCTGCCCTCGTGCATCCCCATGACAGATAAACTCAGCATGGGTTTTTTAAATTCCAAACTGCTTCCAAACTGCTGTGTAGGGCTGCTATGTGTAACACAGTCTGTCTGCCACTGAAACTCAAGTGCACCCTGATCCAATATTGGAGGGGGCCATGAAGCTTTGGAGAGGTTGACCAGAGAGATTTTGGAGTCTCTCTCACTGGAGATACACAAGAACCATTTGGACACAATCCTGTGCCATCTGCTCTAGGACAACCCTACTTGAGCAGGGAGGCTGGACCAAATAACCCCACTTTGGTCCTTTCCAACCTGACCCATTCTGTGATTCTGTGATTCAGCGAAGTCAGTGTTTGCTTGAAAAAAGGCCAGGCGAGTAAAAGACATTACACTATAGCTCAGTTAGGATGACTGTATACCACTACTGTGACTTTCTTCCCTTGATCCCAGTGATGGGCACCTGCCAATGTCACTGGGAATGCAGTACTGTCGTGGAAGTGAGAAAACACAGCAGAAAAAAAAAAACATTTGAAGGAAATTACAGTAAGAGAGGAGCACAAGTTATAACACACAATGCATAAACACGTGTGGCACTTGGCACTGCCTGCTTGCACACAAGGAGACTCACTGTCCCCAGCTCAGTGCAGGTCTGGCTGCTGGTGGTGGAGCAAGAATCCTCCTCCCACTGGCGCTGGCTGCTGGCACCTGGTGAACTGGTCAATCTGACATCAGGAAATGGCTGTGACAGATCAGTGTTTGTGCTTGATATGCTCACAGCCACACCAAGCCAGCTGTTTTCCGCGTGTCTCTGCTATTTCCTCTCCAGCTCAGTAGCTGGTGGTCAACACGAACAGCAGTGGTACAGGGCACAGCTCTGTGTGACACTGCTGGTCTCATGTCTCACCTGCTGCAGGTGAGGTCTCGTGTCTGACCCTCCACTGCTGCCAGCCCTGCCCACAAGGGAGCCGTCCTGCCCCTCCTTGGCTCCCAGGGAGTGCAAAGCCCAGGGAGCTGGGGCAGAGTCATCTCTCTCCCCATCCATTGGAGGCTGGATAAGCTTAGCCATAGCCTGAAACTTCACTCTAGGGACACCAGGAGCTGCACAACAAGCTTGTTACATGCAGATAAGGCAAAAGTCACATTTAATTGTGCATGAAATAAAAACTGACCCCCAGGTGGAAGTGGCAGGGTCAGGCAGCTGAGCCAGCCTTACTGGGGCTCTGTCGCTGCATCCTAATGCCAATGCAATTTCCACAGCCTCCAGCTCCACAATCACTCCTTTGATGTGACTCAGTGATCTTTTCAGGTGGTTAATTCCAGAACCTGATCTGCTTTAGCACTGGGAAAGGTTTATACCTGACCTGAATCTCTGCTTCTTTACACAGAGCTGATGAGCCTTCATTTTATCCCTCACAGTTTTGTGTAAGGCAAACTGTTTTTCTCTCACTTCTTTTCACATTTCAGATGTTTGTACAGCATTATTATATTCTTGTGGATTTTGGCTTTTTATTGAAGTGGTATGAGAGAGGGGAAGAGGGGGCATACTAAGAAAGGTATAGACAGAGATCTCCATATCAAATTATGGGGGAAACTGAGCAAATATTTGGTATTTGTATATGCCTGTGTCGAGGTAAATACATGTAGGAGGATGCTGTATTTTTGTATTCACAAAAAAATGCACATACATAAGTACAAACTATTTTTTATCATAAAAATGCTTCATTAACTAGTTGCTCTTTTAATGCTACATGAAAATTCTTCCCCCTTGAAAAAAAGGAGTTCTGAAGGCCTCTAAACTCAGCCAAGCTCAAGCCAAACAAAGTCTTCGTGAGAGAGGACCAGGGAGGAGTTTATTCATTTACATGTCACTTACTGAGTTTTGTGAGCCTTTTTTTTGGAGCAGCTGATCCCAGAGCAGGCTACTGGCACAGATGCCTCTGCAGCCTGATCCTATAAAGCAGGCCTTATCTCTCTGCTTTTAATCTAATTTATAGATCATCAAGAATACAAACATTGTCTGAATGCACAGTAAAGGAGTCACAGAGCACAGCAGTGTGGGCCAGTGCATGAGCAGAAGCCCCATGATCTCCAGTGCCCATTTGTCACAGCGTCTTTAGCTCATCTCTGTGCTTCTGCAGCCAGTGAAGCTGGGTCTCTCTAGGCACCCTACCAGACACCAGATACCCAGTGCTTCCCACAGGCGTGGGATAAGTGATGACAGCTTTGGCAGCGGCTCATATCCTGATCACACAGAGGTAGGGGACGGCACAGTCCTGGGCTTTACTCGTCCTGTCCCTGCATCTCTGCTCTGCACAGAGGACTTGTGCCCGGATACTTCTTAATGGGTGAATAGAGCTCAGACCCACACTTAAAATATGGCTCAGGCATACACTGGACAGGTGCTATGCTGCTGTGCTGGGCTTGTGCAGGCTACAGATTTTGTGTGGCCAAGCAGGGCTTTGGGTTGCAGATAGCCAAAAGTCCACCACCTCCCTTTGGGGCCAACTGCTGACCCGTGAGAACGCTGACCACTTTCCCTTCCCCTTGCAGAGTTTACCAACAGAGTCTCTCTCCAAGGCAACTCAGCTCCGTGCTCTTAGCTGATCTTCTCAGAGTTTACACTGAAAAAAAGGTCACAATTGTGCCATTCTCTGGGTACGAAGAAAAGCTCAGTGGTTTTCTTTCTGTGAAGCCTGAAAGACATTTCAGATCTTGAACTGCTGGAAAACCAGCAACTCTCCCCATGATTTAATTTTCAAAGGCACTGACTTAATTCCCAGAAGGCAGTGATAATGCTGGCTGTAATCAAGAGGGCTGTGCCTAAGAAGAATAAGAATTCCCCTCCAACTAATTTTTACTGCCTAGCTACATGAGAGCAGAAAGCCCTGCAGAGAGAGGGCAGAGATGCTCTCTCCCCCCCACCCTGACACAACCAGATCTATCCTGGTGGGACAGATCCATGACTGCTTCCCACCAGCTTTACTTCAGTGGAAATGTACTGACCAAAAGAGCTCATCTCTTCAGTCTCGATAAGCTTAATTTACCTGTACTTCCTGCAGCTAGTTCCTGTTTTAATGGTACAAGGCTAAGCCTAAATGACTAAATGATCAGAGGGGAAACCTGGGGGAAAAGTAATGATTTCTAGCTACTCAGAGTCTCCATTCTGAGGGAATCATTTGCTGTGTTTGGAGGAGCATGTTTCCCCTATGGCAGGGAGATAGGGGAGAGCTGGCATTTCCAATCATCAGCTTCTGAAAGGCAAGCCAAGTGCAGCCTGTCTGCTAAAATCTGGCAAGGACTGAATTATGCAGAGAAGAAAGGAGGACCGTATCATTTGCACAGCATGCTATATATTTTCTTTCTCTGTGTTCTCGTTATGCCTCAGCAGTTTTCTCTACCAAAATACTGAAATACAATCCTTCCTTCTGAGAACACAGTGAATAATTCTTTTCTAGATAAATTCAATCCCAGAAAGCCACTGATCTTAATGGCAGAGTAGCTGATTGAGCTAAGTCTCAATCCACTTAATGGCCAAATAATCCAAAGTCTCCTATTAAAATTTTCATCAAACGATGCTGGCAGGGAGAGACAGGCTTTTTAGAACAGTTACTGCATGAGACCATTCCCTTAAAAACAATGCTTTTCCGTAGCCAGGATGCCTCTCTGGCTGGTTGGGCTTTGCATATTGCTGCAAGTGCCCCTCCTGTTTGCACCGTGGCAGGCGAGGGCTGCTGGCAGCGCGGGGGCCAGCCAGCAGCGTGTGGTGAGTGCAGGGCAGACGGCTGCTGTTGTCAGCCACCTCCAACGCCTCTCCCACAGCAAATGTCATGTAAGGGAGAACTGGGAAACACATTTGACTTACAAAACTATTCCCATTCGCCTTCTGTAGAGCCTGGTGCTCTACCTCCTCGCTGCTAGTGGCCTGTACTTACATTTTCTGCCTTCCATTCCTTCCCCACGTTAAGAGGAAGGTGGCCATGCAGGCCTGAACTGACACTACACCTATTTTATTGCCTGTTTTCTACATTGACAAATGTGTCTGTATTAATGCATCTTAAATAATGGTTCTCCATTATGTATTGTATTTATTATTTTCTCTTAAATTTGAGATTTGTCTATATTAAATAATCATTTTCCCTGAGGTTGATGTATTCGTCTGTGATTTTATCATCCTACCTGCATTTCTCTCGTTTCTTCAATAATAAAAATTGTCAGGACTGAAGGGAGAATTTGGCCACTTAAGGAATGTTTTCAGTTTTTCTAAGAGAGCTGCTGAGAAAAAAATGTTATTTGATATGATTCCATACTAACAGAGGTTGACCTTATCTGAGCACAGCCTTAAAAGGAAAGTCTGTTCAGTCTCAGGCTTGAGAGTACACAGACATGTGGACCTTATGTAAGTGGTAATAAGTGTTTACAACATTGCTCAGATATCTTCATTGTTCTTAGCTGTACTTTTGCAATACTTTTGTTTGTTCAATTTCCTTTCTCTACTGTAATCTTAATGTAGTCATAATGGATTTGATTATATGTTGTTGCTCTTTCTTGGCTTATTACAAACTACTGGCAAACAATCCATGGCTCAAATGTGCTCCTGCAAAATCAGCTGCTTAATAATGCCGTATAACAAACAAGTCCTCGGTGAAGAATCTGTAAACCGAACAAAGGGACACATCTCTGCAGTATGCTAAACAAGCCTCTGCCTGCAGTTAGCAGCGTGACTGACAGGTGAAGATAAAGGGCAGCAGTAAAGAAAACTGTTTTTTGAAGCTTACACAAAGTACTTTTTTCTACGGAGCACGCATCACAAATGCAGCAGAAATGCTAGGGACTAGCGCACAGTATGTGTGAAAACTTCTTTGGCATGACCTGGATGTCTGATTTCAGCCCCTCTTATGAATAGCACCCTTATCCCAAACTTAAAACTCTGCAAAGCCTCATAGTCTGTGCTCTTCTCCTCCCGGGAGCCAACAGTCTCGATAGAAGATGCCTATTTGTGAGTCATTGTGTAAGAGAGATACCAACGGGTATCTATCTGGGATTTAGAACAGCACTGTGAAAAATCCAGCTCCTCATTTCCTTTCCATTTTTTCAGACACTTATAACAAGCTCACTTTTGGGGTCAGATGCAATACTATGTTCAATCCTGAGATTTTATTTCCTTTAAAAAAAAAATTTTTAACAACAAAATTAAAATAAAGCATCTATTTATTAATTTCGCTTCTGAGACAACTTTGACACCTCCATCACTTTCATCTGCTACCTCTTGCCTTATGCTTGGCTTGTAAAGTCTTTGGGCCAAAGACAGGTTTGCTCTGTAGTGTTTCCGATTGCCGCAGTAATAAGAAAAGAAAATAGTAATTATAATCTGCTGGTGTTTATTCATAATAATAAATAAATGCTGAATGTTTCCTCAAGTGAACAAAACCACCATGACTTGCTTTTAAAACTCTTAGATTTGAGCTAATCACTCATGGAGTCATTTCCTGTGCATCTATATGATTTAGACTTGCATCCCTGTGGAGGACGTCTGGCAAGCACAGACTGAAGTTTATTTGGCAAAACAGAAGCACGTGTACTCCTGGTGCTGGACTGGGCCTCCAGGGAGCAAGTGGTGGCTGCCCAGACACAGCTGGGTGACGCTTAAATTGAGGGGTGTTATGCTAACGCTTTCTTTAATCTGCTCTCATTCATATTGAGTCTGAGCAATGGTCTGAAACACGACTGCACTCCCTGGAGCACAGAGCCCTCTGTTAAAGGACTGGGATTATAGGCCCAAAGAGGGATTTCTTCAGCCTTACCTGCCTGATCCAGCCAACACCAAATCATGCATCAACATAAAACCACAGCACGCTGATTTCACAGACGCTGATATTTTTTCCAAACAAATCCATGCAACCCTTTCAGCTTTCTCCAAGTCTTGACTGAGTTGTGTTATTGTGGCCGTAAGCAGCACAATGTGTAAATATTAAAATGTCACCTCACAGCAAGCGGAACTGTGTGAGACACAACTGGCCATCAGTCGGACAGAGATAAAATCACAGAATGGTTTAGGTTGGAAGGGACTTTTAAGGTCATCTCATACAAACCCCCTGCAGGGAACAGGGAGATCTTGAACTAGTCAGGTCTCTCAGAGCCCCATCCAACCTGACCATTAATTTTTCCACAGGTGGGGCATCCACCACCTCTCTGAGCAATCTGTTCCAGTGTTTTACCAACCTCATTGTAAAAGACTTGTTCCTTGTAGCTAGTCTAAATCCACCGTCCTTCAGTTTGAAACCATTGCCCCCTGTTCTATCATAAAAGGCCCAGCTAAAATGTTTTTCACCCATCTTTCTTGCAGGCCCCCTTTAGGGACTGGAAGGATCACATCTCCCTGGAGCTTTCCCTTCTCCAGACTGAGCAACCCTAACTCTCTCAGCCTGTCTTCCTAATGGAGGTGCTCCAGCCACTTGATAATCTTTGTGGCCCTCCTCTGGACCTGCTCTAACAGGCTCATGTCTTTCCCACACTGATGCAATGTAGACACGTAGAAGGTCAGAAGACTGTCTTGGGCTGACTTTATGATGTGTATCCCCTATCGCCTGCTCTATGCCCAGACATGATTCCTGTGCCTTAATGTGTCTTTAAAATTGGGTGTGAGAGAAAGAAAGAAAAGCCTGAGGAACTTTTCAAAACGGTTTTGCTCCAAGGACACTCACTCCCCTGCGTTCCTGCTGCAGCAGAGCAGAGGAAAGCACCTTCCTGCTTTTCCCGGCTCTTGGCTCCTTTTTCTCGGAGGAGAGAGATGGAGAGTTAAACTCCTTTGTCTCCCTGGGAC
>VZTA01013997.1:56521-80751 GCA_013398855.1 Mohoua ochrocephala | reverse complement strand
TTCCCAGGTTTTCTCTCCACAGCGAGAGGTTTTATTATTTAGCATTATTCTTTTCCTGTGTGTTTGTTAAATAAATAGTTTTTTTTCTCCTTTCACTTTCCTTCGAGGAATTTTTTCCTGAACCTGGTGGGGGAAGGGTGGCTGTAACCTGCCTTCTATAGAGGAGACGTTCCTCCCAGAGCACTCCTCTGAAAATTTGTCTCAAACCAGGACAAGACCCAGGTGATTTCTTCCTATTTAAAATATTTTGGAACAGAGGTCAGGCATACAGTCACTTTGAAAAGAAAATCATCCAGATCCCGGGATCTGAGCACACTATCCACTGCCATACAATGCTGGCATGAATGTTGGCATGTTCCTATACCCCTAGAGTTTAGCACATAGAAAGAGCAAGTGTACCGTGACCAATTTTATTCTGCAGCATTTACAATACCTGATGCCTTTGTCACCACACACGGTAATTTCTTACCAAAGCTCTCACCGAAACCTGCAGAAGCTGAGTTTACCTGGTTGCTCATGAGGCAATGCCTGCTTTGCAAAACGTTGCATTCCAGTTTTCTCCCAGGTGAACTTTTGCTATGGCAGATGGGATACCACCTCTTGTTTGCGTCCAGAGGAGCTGAAAACAGTAGAAACTTTGCTTAATTGGGCTCTCGCAAGAATGACCACTGGAAACAGAGCAAAAGAACCTTTCCTTCTTACAGGGATGCTAGAGACCCATCTGCAACACAGGACTTTGTAGGTGTGACTGTCCAGGCAGTGTGTTCTATCCTGCCTATGTGTGCACAGTCTTGTTCTTCACATAATCAAGGGTAGGTAAAGAGCAGATGTGGCTGATCTTTGCCCAGCCAAGACCATAGCAGCTCATGGTCCTTCAGCCTGTATGGGGTAAAGTTATACTCACCGACACTCAGTGGAAAAATTTAAACTTGTTACCATGAGATTGTTACTCCTTCACTGTATTTCCCTAGAATCACAACCGAGAAATCATATATGGTGTTCTACATATATACAGCAATGCCTAAAAAAATGCAGTACTGAAAAAAAATGAAGATCTTCTATCTCAGAAAATTTCTGCAAACCTTGCCTATTCTATTATTTTCAGCAAGTGTCATCTGATCAGAAGTACAGCTTTACAGACTAAAATGTATAGAATTGAAGGAAGCCAGCATATGCTATTTTAGTGATTGTATTATCTAAAGTAGGACTTCCATCTGTTTCAGACCTAATTATTACATCATCTTTATGTAGCTCAATTTACAATGAGTGAATTAAATGCTTATGTGAGTGGTTCATACAATGTGAAACACAGCTGTGTCATTTTTATAGACAGAACAGGGCAAAATGTTCTAGACACACTGAATTTCATTTTTCTACTGTGTATACAAAAAAAAAATCCCTTTGTAGCAAATATTTTTCCCAGTCTCTTAGCAATACACAATTGTATTTTGGAGAACCACACAGCATATACTCTTATTGCAATAAAATGCTGAATATTTTCATCTGCCAAAGAAAAGACTGTGAGCTTAGTGATCAAAACAGCAGTCTCTTTGAAAAGCATTCAGCTGGTTCTTCCTAACCTAGCTGTTGCCAAACAAAGACAGATTAAGATTAATTGCAGTAATTAAACAAAGGGACAGGCTACAGCATTAGTAGCAGCAATGTATCACATTCATTGTTCCCAGATACTTTATTCAACAGGAAAACAGAAAATCACATGAGCTCTAGTCAATGTAATGCACATTTTCTATAAGGATTAACTCTTCAGCTGACACCAGTTACAAGGCATGAGCATGCATAGTTTCGTATAGCATATTACTCTTCAAAAATCCCTGCATCTAGTAAAAGTGAGCTAGATTTAGAACGTATTTTTAAACTACATTATAACCCTCTAAAATAGTTTAATGGGAGCAATTTTTTTAAAGTACCAATTTTTTACTTGCATTTCAAAATTCATGTGACAAGCTGTAGCGAAAAGAGAGGTAGAATATAGATTAGAGCCTAGAAAAAGCTCTTGTTTCAAATCAGATAAGGAATAGTCACCATTTTATTTTTGCTTTGCCCTTATCCAAGATTTTTACTTGCTTTTCAGTTGGGCTTGGGCTTGGGTTTTGTTATTGCTTTTTGTGTGTTTACTTCAAAAGACACGCACTCTGCCTGAGGCCAGTTTTGGTCACATCAAGGGTTCAGGTTGCAGTGTCACCAGGCTCCCAGCAGGACACTGCAAATTAGCTACGTTGCATTCACAAGGCTTGGCCGTATATCCATTCTGAAAGCCAGGGCATTGCTTGTTGTTTCCTCAGAATGAAAAAGGAAGGACTGCTGGATCTCTCAAATACACACCCTGTCAGGGTAGAAAGCTAGATTTAAAAACCATGTTCATATTTAGGATATTGCAAGGTATATAAATAGTCTTTGACCAATTGTTTATGGACTCAGCAGAAATTCCATGTGCCTCCAAAGCTTCTGCTCTCCCAGGACTTTTCCCATCCACTTTGTCCCTACAGAACTGGACATAAAAGCAGCCTCTGCTTAGCAAGACACAATCAGAGATTATTTCAATTAAATTTTAAAAAAAATCCTCTTATGTCCACTTCGGTGTGGCACAGACACAACCTGTTTTGCCAGGGTTGGCACAGCTTAAGGCTTAGTCATTAGTCATTAGGACAGAAATACACACGTTAAGAAATCAATAGGCAGTTTTGCAAGCAGAAAGGTAGCAGAAAATAAACAGAGCTGTACTCTAGGAAGCAATTATGTATTTTCCTCATTTAAGCTTTGAACTGGAGAGTGATTTTGATGGTGGGAAGAAAACATTAAGCACAACTAAGGAGGGGAGAATGTGTCCTTTGCAAATAATTTCCCATGAATAGCTGCCTGCTCTGACATCTTTTGATTGAGCTATTTCTAGAGCTAACCCTCTGCTTGTAAATACTGATGCTAATCTTGTTTCAGAAATGTTTCATCTTGGCAAGGCATTAATAAACACTGTACCAGAAATGCTTGGAGTCCAGCCACGCACAAGGCCTTGCTATAACAGATCAATCAACGGTGGAGATAGGTGAAGACCAGAAGGATGTTCAAATGTGTTCTTCCAGCACATTTTGATTCAGCCGAGACCTGCTTTGGCTTTCCCTTTGCACAAGAAAATTTTAGCTTGTGTAAATGCTCACAGAAAACTACTGCTAGTTCACAGGTTGAAGTTTGCTTGATGAGAAAAGAAAATTTGATTTGGTGGAGAGAACAAGACCCCTGTAGTGCAGTCATTCATCAGGACAGTACAGGGAAAGCAAGGGGATACCTACTCTCTCTCCAGCTACAAATTACAGGAATAGCCATTACAGACCATTTACTAACCACATACAGAAAGGGGGTCCATTGTGTAGCCAGAAATGATTCATGTTTGCAGATTTATAAATCTCCTTCAAGGAGTCAGATTTTCAGGAACCAAGATCTTCAAGACAATCTCATTCTTCAGTTGTTTTTGAAAGCCTTAACATATACACCACGGTCTGTTAAATAACGACCGAACTGCAGGAAGTTGGCTCTTATTGCAGTGAATTATGATTACTATTACTTGCATTGCTGTTGACAAAGATTGGCAGCCTGGGCTAAACAGCTGGAGACAGGTCTCCTCTTTGTAGGCAAACTCAGCTCTAAATATCTTCCACTCTCAATGATGCACTAACGAGAGAGAAATATTACTTTTCCTTATTCAGTGCACAGATATCATTGAACTTTCACCACTTATCTGAGGCTAAAGGCTGTCCTCATTTATGCCAGATGAAGGGTATTAATAGCAACAAGTGTCACTGGATGACAGCGGTGAGCGAGTCTTTGGTACAGCCTGTTATTGATAAGACTCTGATCCCCTGCCCAGCTGAAGAACGAGACTACAGCTGCCAAACAAAACGCTTTTGTTTGATGTGGTAGCTGCAACCATGAAGGGAAAGGTGCCAAGTATGATTCTGAAGTAGCCTTTTAATAGCAGATAGCTAAAATGAGAGGTTGCTCTGAGTGGGAACACAACACACATGGGGGGAGGCAGTTTTGCTTGATGTGTGAAAGCTTACTGTTTGTACAAGCTGATGCACATGGCATTACATAATTGTAATTGGATGCTTTTTTGTCTCAGGAGACATCTGAATTGGAGCCTAATCACTTGTACGTGACATCCTGCAACCCCTATTGACAAAACAAAAGTTCTGAATTGTACAAAGACATCAAAAATCCCAAATAGAGTTTAGTAGGAACCATGTTCGCCTTTTCTTTCCATAGCTTTGCCTTAGATCCCTATAATCAGCAGGATGTTTATGGAAATATCCTTCAGGGTAAATTATTAACAATGCAGACAGTAATGTTGTGATTCTGTTTCGTTCCAATAAAAAGAGAAATGTGCTGTAGGATAAAAGCCAACAACTCATTACACAAGTCACCATCTAGTGGTATCTAAGAACATGAACTACTGTTCTTTAAGTTTAGATGTTAAATAACCCTTGGAGTCTTAGGGATTGAAAATAACACCTTCAGGGCTGCTCCAAATGAATTTGTGAATATATATATATGGTACATACGTGAATATATATATATTTACATACATGTTCAGTATTTTAGATGTATGTATTAGTATAGAGAGATATTTAAAGCCAATTTGGTGTTACTCTATGCAAATTTTAGTTGAAATAAAGTTTTACATCATGTATTTAAAATGTTGGAGCACAACAGTTTGTAGGGTACATGTTTTTTAGCCTTCTTCTCTTCTCTGTGTGCATTTATGTGTGTGCTTTTCTTTATGTGCATCTGTAGCTGTATTTATGTGCCTGTAAGTGACACTCCAGAGCACACCATGGCAGGGGTCTGTATTTCTTACCAGCCAGATGAGTTGCAGTGGCAAACTAGTGGTTTACTAGTGCTATTTGGTAACTGCAGGAGGAAGTGACATCTCCCCCACTGCAGCTATCTGTTCAGAGGAAAAGCTATTAGGACTGACAGAGAAGCTCATTCTTGCTCATTATATTCCCAACCCTTACAGATGAGGCAATTTTTCACTCTTCTCAGTTGTGATAAAAGCTGAGGACAAATACAGCATTATACTCTATTCAGCCTGTATCTAAAAATGTTCTGAATTTATTTATCTCTGAAGAAAAGCTGTATGCAAGCCAGCACTTTTTCTCTCCCCCAGTCTACCTTTCCTATTTGCATTTATATTTAGCATTATTTCACTTGGGGCCAAATCTTTGAGACATTATTTGACTTTTACCCAATCTTTCTTCCTGCATTAGTCACCTTATGAGATTTGTCTGACAAAGGACTAAATTAAAACTTTGCAGAGAGGATGTGCACTAGAACTTCCGGATGAAACAAAAACCACATAGCAAACGAGATATGACATCAGATTACAAAGGTGGGCTGATGGCGAGCCATAACATTTCTGTTCCCGGGCTTCCAAAATGTCAGAGGATACATGGGGTGGAGCTGGAGGCAGAGAAATGAGATAGGCTTGGTGTAAGGAAGGATCATCTGCAAATAAACAGCTATGATTAGTACTTGGCCACGTGCAGCATTTGTTGCTCGGACTCCCACAGAAAGAACAGTATGACCCGTCACAGAGACCAATACCAGGTGCTAACAAAGGCCAAATCACCCTTTTCCCCACAAGGCTGCCAAGAGCAAGAGTTTGACCATGTCATGCTATTCCAGCTATCCTCTACTTTTGGGAGACACTTATTATGGAGTCTAAAGGTCTCTAAAGTTAAGGCATTGTGGTGGAAGATCTTTCACTGGTGAGCACTGCAGTGATTGAGCCAGACTTCCTTAAAGGCAAGAGCACAAAGGAATGTCATGAAACTATCTTATAAAACACCAGGTGAGCTTTGGGGATGAGTCTTTCTGAAACCTAGTCCGCAAAGCAGGGACTTTTAAACACTTTTATCAGTGTTCAGTTCCTGCCTCCTTGTACTGAACCTGGAATAAGGGCGAGAGAGAGTACCTTCTATGTGGACTCAAGCACTGGATTTGGTTCCCTCAGTGGCAGGATGCTACACGTCAGCCTAGTCACAAGTCCTGCCTATATCACTTATACTGCTTTAAATGCAAATAAAATATTTTACCTTAAATTGCTCTATTTAGCTAATGCATTTTAGATCACAAATTGCTCTATTTAGCTCTGCATTTTAGTTGAGGAGCAGGCATATGGCCACTTACTTTCAGCTCAGCTCAAAAGAGGTTACTGCTCAGGTCTTAGTTGTCTTCTTGAATTTTTAAGTCTGCGTGGATAGTTCTCCGTGGAGTCTGGGAAGAGGAAGAAAGCTGAAAGGATAGGGCCTTGGACTCAGTAATGTCCCCGCCTCAGATATCCTAAGAGCCCTGATGCCAGTAGGAAAAATGCAGATTCATACTTCCCCAGATAATGTGCTAACCTTAAAAATTCAATTCAGTTCTCTCCTGAAGGAATGTCCTGGCTTCCTGTAAGATTTTCTTTCTAAAGGCATGCACCATTACAAGTGGCCAAAGGCCTACTTTTTACCTGTGCTTTTAAAAAATGGCTTTTTGCAGATGGCATCTAAAAGGCAAGATAGAACACTTGAAGTTGGGGCACAAAAACGGAAGAATTAGGAACTAAAACACTTTAGAAGAAAAGGAAAGAACAAAGTGGATTTAGGAAATGCTAAGGCCCCACTGCAACTACTGGAACAACGAGGAAGATAAGTAACGAGGATAAGCTGTCAGATCTACACATGGTGCAAACTGGCACTGCTGAGGTAGATTCAGGGGCACTACACTGATTTGCACCACCAAGGACTGAGGGCTGTTGCTAGGGAGGAATGTGTAACAGCTTTGTGAGGCACAGATTTTACTTTCTGTGGAGAATATTGTTTCAGTCTCTCCCACGGTTTGTCAGTGACTGCTCCCTGGTGAGAACATGAAGAAATTGTCAGGTCTATTAACCTTAACAAATGTAAATATGAACCCAAAATGTGGAAAAAATGCTTGGATCTGAGATGAATTTCATTCTAACAGACTGCACAGCTCAACAGTCACTTATGCAGCCAACCCAGCAACAGCAGCCACTGAGAAAGAAAATTGTTCACCTCGTTCCTTTCAAGTTGTCCTTCCTTCCTGTTTCTTGTTTTGGTGGCACCTCCTGTAAACAGCAGCACCAAAGGAGGTTGGAGTCACCCATGTGATTTATCCCAAATAAATTACCTTGCAAATGCAGGTTTTTCTTCTCCAGTCAAGACTGTTGCTCACAATTTTTCTGTACAACTGCAAACAAATCTTACCCACCAATTCACTCACAAAGCTGCCGCTAGGAACAAGACATATGCTCAGTTCTTGTAGCATCTGAGTGGAACCAGGAGCTGTATCCCCTTATTTCCATTCCCTGAAGGAATGGCATGTCCCATGTCCCCTGCCCCGCAGGGAAGGAAGTATTCTTTTGCCTGATAGAGGCTATTCCTGATAATAGGGTAGTGTATGGCACCAGACTAACACCAGTGCTGCAGGACTGTTTGGAGCACGACTTAATTTGGGATGGAGTCCATAACGTTTGCATTTCCCATGAAAACTGTTGCAATAAAAACAAGTAATCAGAAAGAGACCTAGCACACATTTCCATGTCTGGACTCATACAGGAGGGCCTGAGGAATCCCACTGCACTGGGTTGGGATGCCAGGAGCTGTGTGAAATGGCCTATTTCTCCACATTGTGAAAAAGCTTTTACAAAATTGCTTCCTGCAAGGACCATTACCCTGGAAGGGTTGGGATGAGGCTAGAGGGAGAATTGGACTAGGGAATGTTTTACTAGGCAGATCCCTTGCATTTTCTGCCAAGGTACACAGACATGCCTGCAAGAAACGCAGGAAAAGCTCCCACTAAGTTTCAGTCTGTGCTTTAGGATTGGGCAACACTTGCAAAGCAACTCTGCAGCCCATCTGCAGCTTAAGGAAGAGAGAAGCCAGTGTTTGGTTGATGCTCTCAGATTCACTTCTCCGAGGTTCAGATTCATACAGAGACAGAAAGCTGCGCACTGCAGTTTTTAAGGAGTCAGAGGCTGGGTTCTGCTTGGTGTTCCCATGGCCCAGTTATGTACTGAGTAGGAGGACTCTCAGGTTCAGGCCCACAGGCTGTACAAGCTGAAGGTGCTCCAGCCCATGGCTGTCCACCTGTGTCTCTGCATCTCCAGCTGTGCCTCTGCTGCCCCCTCCACATCAGCCGCATGGCACACACTTCTGCATCTCAGCAGCTTCAGCACCAACCTGATGTCCCAGGTTAAGATGCTGGGCAGAGAGGATGGAGTTAATCTGAAGGACTGGGCACTTGTGCTCTCTCAGCTCCGTTAGAGAGGTAGTGCCTTCCAGCCAGGGGTAAAAGCTTGTCTGTCAAACCCTCTAAGTGCTGGGGCTGTGGCTGTGAACTGGGAGTCCAAACCTGGAGACAGGAGATACTGAAAGCAGAGTAGGGGAGAGAGACTCAAATTTTGTCTTTCCCTTGGCTGGATCATCAGTTACCTGTGAAGGTGGGTTTCAGCCTCCAAGGTCTCACTGAGGGCTCAGGCACAGGTACTGAGCATTCAGGCACCAGCAGAAACACATCTTTGTCATACTGCAGGGTAGCAAGAGAAAACAGGATTCCCTTTGCTTAACAATCAAGTGTACTAGGATACTCACCCAGACAGCAGACTTTGAACTTCTGAGTGAGAAAATAAAATAAAATAAGAGAGAATTCAGAAGAATTAGGAGAGTTGCCTTTATATGCAAGGATATTAATGACTATTTTCCATACTATAGTGGCACAAATCTCAATGGGACAAAGATAAAAAACAGGACTAGATTTGTCAGAATAACTTCAAAGTGTACTTGGACATTAGGTTCCTCTAGCTCCATTTGCATTTGGATCCAAAAAAAAGTATATTTACTCTTCTTTTCTTCCCTTAAAATGAAGGCATTTAAACATCAGTGGAGATTCTGTTTCATTTTGGATCTTTCTTGTGTTTTTCAGCTTCCAAGTCAGAGGTAAAATGGGTAGCCCTTCATTTTATTGGGCATGAAATGAATTACAAGAAAGTGGGACCTCTAGGAATAAAACGTCTTCAGTCTGTATGTTCATGTAAGTGTAAAATGTACTGCAAGGCAGATTGCTTCTCCAATTTCACTACACATTCGTAATAATAAAAAAGTGGACTCTGAGGAGAAGTAAGCCCTGAGCTGTGTGATTTGAACAGCTACATTAATGCACAAAGGAAAAAATGGTGCAAAAGTTCAAGACAGTTCTCTATTAATAGAAAAATAAAACAGCACCCAGAAATGCATAAAAAGGCAGTAAATGAAAGATTGGATGACATACATGGTAAGAGCAAATCTAGACAGATTTCCATTTGAGAATTAATAAAGGCTCCCAGTTGCAACTAAATCAGGGCAAGGGAGGCAGAAATAAATGAGCAGACAGAGGAAGGGAGGAGGGATCCTACACGTTGCAACGCACAGTTGTTGGTACTTGGCTAAAGTGCAGTGTTGGAATGAATGAGAACCGATACCAAGATTCTGATTTACAACATGGAGGTACAGAGAACATTCCATTGGTGTTTGGTAGGAGGGAAAACTAATGCCTGAGTCATTCAAAAAGCACTGATAGTCTGTTTATAATACCCACATCTGTCACACCACTCTCTGTTGTAATTACACTCCCCTTGATGGGAAAAGAAGAAGATTATGTACATCCCCAGGGAAGGATGTACTCATGAATCTGCAGGCAACATTCAAAGAACAATCTACTCAGAACTTGCTTAATTCAAGAAGCAATAGAGCATACCGAGCCACTGAGCCACATTTCATCATAATAAAGCTAAACAAAAAGAAGAGGCATACTCAACACTGAGCAGACCTTTGATAGCAAGGTAAAGGAAAAGAGATGGAAACTGGAGGAAAATACCTAACTAATACCTAAACAACTCCTGGGCTGCCAGCAGGTAATCAAGGCTGGATCTTAAGGACAGAATAAAATAAAAGATCTTAGAAAGAAGTCTTGCTTGTTGAATGTCTAGCAATCAAAAAACCCAAACAGCTGTGTATCTCTAACTCCCACCTGAAAAGCACCAATCTGAAAATGCCTATCCACTATGGAGAAAAAAAAATAACTTTTAGCACTCAAACATACTGAATATTTGTGAATACTTCCTGTTATTCACTCTGAGACAACTCAAAACAAGCCATAGCGCTTCCAATTTAAACTTGATGCTCAATGATTATATTATAGGCTGTCCATGTAGCTCAGCCTTAGAGAAAAGATGTGGAGAATCAATAGGATTCTATGCTAATGATGAATCTGTAATAGCTCAGAGTAGCTTGTTCTCTTCCACTGATACCATCAGTGTAATGGCAGTGCCAAGGAAATGACAGACTTGAGCCTTTGCAAGATAATGATCACATTTACTCCTGTTTAGAAAGAAAAAAAAAAAGGATTAAGGATACATGATTTTACCAGTACAAGCAAAATAGCATGTTACAAAAGCTCTATTAAAAAAAAAGAAGGTGAGGGGCTGGGAATGAAATTGGAAACAAATATTACTGCTGGACTGAAACCATGGCGATTTGGGCGATCTGTGAATTGGTCCCTTGAGACTTCCTCTGGCCCCCGCACCTTCCCCCAGATATCCTGTAAAGACCTTTGCAAAAAACAGTTTGCAGGCTCCACATTTTCCTGTTTCAAGGAGAAAATCAGACAGTACCACCTCTTTGCTGTCCCACCTTTGTCTCTCTGTGGAAGCACAAAAATCCACCACATGCCAGAAACTGCTCACACATCTTCCCAAACCAGACAAGGGAGGTATGGGTGGGTGCAAGGGCAAGGCTGGAAATCAGTATTTTCCTCTAGATGAAGGCGATGTGACCAACTCTGCAGTGTGTGGTTATGAGTCAAGTCATGAGTCAAGACCTTGAAATGAGGCATGTTTAGTTCCCAATGGTAAAGCACCTTTTCCTACATACCACATGAACATGTAGTGTGACTGTCAGAGCCTTACACCTCGAATAATTAGGGAATTGGCCGCAAAAATGGGCATATGCAGACAGGCACCTGCCACGTGTGCCTTCAGGACTGCAGGTGCACAAGTACGAGCACAACATTTTACAGCATTGTTTTTAATTTTCATCCCAGATCCCCAGCATCCCGTTTGGAAAAGGTTCATTGTAATTAAAGAGTACTCCAGCTGTTTCCAAGTTGCAGCTTTGTGGATTTGCTCTGGTTTATGCATACTGCATCTGAATTAATGTACACTTAAGCTAATAGGGATCTCATGTGTAAAGTATCACAGCGAAGCTCATATATCCTCTTTGCACCCTGGGACAATAATCTATTTACATCCCACAGCCTTTTTTGTTTCAGACATACCTGCACAGGAGCTTTACTTCTCTCAGGCTTCCATTTGCACTGCGGCCCTTATTGTTCTTCTTCTCTCCTGTAGCTGGCAAAAGAAAGCTGTGGCATCTTTGTGCTTTGTGCCTTGCCTGTAAGACCTGTGGCATTGTACCATGTTTAGAGAGCTTGAGGCCAGAAGGGATCTTTAGCTCATCAGCTTCTGCTCTGCAAACTGCCCTCTGAGTAACTTGTCACTGGCAGAAAATGACATATCTTCAGAGAACATGCCTGCTCTGGAAGTCATTGAAAGATGGAGAATCTATCATTTCACCAGATAGTTTGTTTCAATCACTCCTGCCAGAACAACCTGTCTTGTTTTCAGTTTGAATTTGCTGTCCGTTAACGTCATCATTTTTTCTGTACCCGTGCTTGCTAGATTAAATAGACGATTCACTCACAGCATTTTCTCCCTACTATGTAAGTATTCTGTGCCCAGGGAGTTACTTTTCTCATAGATTCATTCTGTAGTGCCCAGCACCAAATGCACGATCAGCCTTTTTACTGTTCCTCGGAGAGAAACAAGTTAGATCACTTCTACCGTCTTTTATTTATTCAATTAAACATGTTTGTTACCAAAATAAAATCAGCTAATTACTCCCTGGCTAACTCTCCTTCTTGACTGCTTTTATAGTTTCACTGACCTGTCACAGTGTGCTGCTACCTGGAACAATATGCCAGTAGTTAAATCAAGTGAAATCAGCCAGCAGAGATTGACGTTAAATAATGTAAAAGTATTCATCATTTCAGCTACTATCAAAGGCAAGTCTGGACTGCTGGTAACAGTAGTTACAGAAAAGTTTAAATGCTGCAGGGCATTTTTAGTACTTACACTGAATGACATGCTCACTGTGACGGCTTAGTCTAAAAAATATGTTGGCTTAGCCTAAAAAATATGTTGTCTGAATCACAAATTTGCACTTTTGGCATAGCAGCATTTCAGAACTAGCAACTGGGTGGAAATATCAAAGCACCTACATGACCCTTTTAGGTTTCCCTGTAAAAGCCAACAGGCAGAGACAGCTTCAGAGGCATTCTCATCTCCCTGTCAAAGTCAAAGGTGCAGAAGTCTGCGTGGTCTGAGCAAAGCTGAGGGTGCTGGGAATGCCAGCTGTTTCCTCCATCACTGGAACTCCAGGGACACTGGTCTATGCTGAATCTTGTCTCTCAAATCAGCCCTCCGCCTTGCCAGGTGCCTTCAAGCCGGTCTAGCTCTGGAGGGCAAGGCTGTCTTTCCCCCAGGGAACATGCGTGTAGATTTATTTTTTTTTAATCCAGGTTCATTTCATTGATCCTGCTTAAGGGCAGGTCGCTACCCACCAGTTACATCAAGAAAACCAAGAGGGCAGAGAACTGAAAGTGAGAATGTGGGAGCTGGTGGAAATGCCTTTAACAAAAGTGTAAAAAGTTATGTTAGAAGAGACTCAGTTATCTACGCAAAGTGGTTGGGTTTACCAGCTGTACCATGAGTCCCTTTTAACGTCAGCACACCTTAAATTCACTGCAGGTTTATTCTAGTAAGACAAATGATTTAATTCCTGATTACAATGTTGAAAGCAAGAGTGTATAGACAAAGACAACACAAAGTCATCCTGAGCAGCACTTTACGTTTGAAATCTCTCTCAACTGCTGCCCGAGCTCTTTGAAGAATATTACACTGTCATCCTGAATTACTAGTTCTTAGATTTCAATGATAGTTTAAAGATTTACAAAGTGAGTCCCAGCCCCAGGGACAACCATCTGGAAAAAAAAAAAAACCAAACAGAAACCCCCCCCCAAAAAACCCAATAAGGAACATTTATAAAAACACTGTTTCACACATCTAATTTTTCTCCAATGTACGTTTGATGTGATCATCTAAATAATTCCATTGTCATAAAATTAAATTTCTAAATTTAGACTTACATTTATATTTTCTTCAGTATATTAAAATCTGTTTGTGTACAACTGAAACTAACTTATTTGAAGTGCTGTCTTAAGAGAATTGATATTCAGCATCTTTTTTGTAAAACGTCCAAGTCTGATCACAAAAGAAATATATTCTTTCTAGTCCTGCATTTCTGGTTGGATTGCAAAAAATAAACTTCAGAAATATGAAACAGCTATGAGGGGAAGGCAGAATGTTAGTCTATTCCAGAATGCAGATTTCCATACATGGCACTGAAGCGATCACAAGTTGTTCTGTTTGCGAGCAATTTGTACCTGGATTTTTCTTTGGTCCTTCAGAAATGCTTAGTATTTCCTGAACATTATTTTAAGCAAAAAACTTTCTGTATTTCATCAACTACAGCATTACAAGCTTTTGTTATTCTAGTTTTAAGACATCATAAAAGTCATCATTGTGTAGAAGAGTGTAGAATGAAGTATCAGTTATTCAAAATGTCTTTTCATCATCCCTGTATTAGCCAAATAAGTAGCTGAAGCCTAAAATGTGAAAACAGCTTCTAATATAAGATCAAGATTTTCAGGCTCTTAATTTGCAGGATTTTGGAGATAAATGCTTTGCAGAGAAATTCCTCAACATTTCTGTGCACTCAAGGACGACAAAATGAAAACTGCCACGTAATTCAAAAACGCATTTGGCAAAAATGGAAGAGATCATTTAAATTTTCATCATATACATTCAAGGCTGTATAATGAGCCATATACAGCTTCCCTTTTTGTATTATGCAGTATGTGGACTAGGCGATTATTTAGAATAATATTAATTTTCATGCTATATTAATATGCACTGCTTTATGGCTAAATATTTTTTATATCTTCCAATATTCCTGGTGTGATTCCATGTTGCCTTCAAAGTAAGCAACAAAGTAGACAACAATTAAGGAACTGTGCACCTGCACATACAGCTAGGAACAGCTATTGGAACATTTTAATATCTCTGTGTATGGGGATATCAACGGCCTTTTTAATTAGAAAAAATTTCAAAAACCCTTTTGCGCTTACCAATTACAGCCTAATTCTAAGTGGACCTTGGAAAAAATTATTCACACTGCTATCATGATGAAGTGACCTGACATTCTGCACTTCATTGCTTCTGAAGCAGTCACTTCATCACTTTCTGCACTCTCCTGTTTTTTACCAATAAAAAAGTTGTTCTTTTAAACTATGCTGCACTTATGTTTGTAATGGATTCCACTTTTATGCTGTTTTACTTCTGATAGTCTGTGTTGAACAACTGAGGTTCTTTGCATAAACTACAATAAGCCTTATAACAATTATTGCTACCTTTACTGATCCTGCAAAATTATTTTTCCATTCATTTGGGAAATTGCAAAGCCCTTTACACCTAGGGAGTGTATTGTGATTTACTGAAGAAATTACTACTGCCATCAGTGCCAAAATTACGATCTCTATGAGAATGTAGTTCAGCCAATGAAAAATGCCATGGTAGTTAAACTCAGACTTAATCTGCCTGGTCTGTACTGAGACAGATATTAGGTACTGTATTCTATATATAACAAGCATTATTTGGTCATAATAAATATATGTGATAAAATGCTCTTTATTTTCTGGGAGCTTGAATACACAGGCTAATCTTAGCAGTAATTCTTCAAGGCAGATTTCAACTCTACCGAAAATACCTCTCTCCTTTTTTTTTTTTTTTTTGTGAGGGTTAAAATTCTCTTCATATAAAATAAAGGAAGAAATAGAGGATTCTGCAGTTTAAAAAGTTCTAAACAAATGTAAAATTATTATTTGGATGGAGATAATACCTAAGAGCTATCTAGGGAGAAATGAAGCTCCATCAAAGGCAGGTTTGACTCAGTAGTTCAGAAGCTCCCCCATGTCAGAATCCTCTGCCATCCCCAGAGGAGGGGGTGAAGTTTGCAATAAGCCCATTCTATAATACCTGTCTGGAAACTTCCAAGACCTGTCTGAAAAATCTGTGCTTCACAGCTCTGTTATGCACACAGTAGGTACTAAAATTTAGCAATAAAATACCCTCATGTCTCTTTGTGTCAAGTATTTAATTTTTCCATAGCTATTAAAAGCACTTCATGGCTTTTTTTCTTCTTGTGAATTGATCCTCATCTGGATTACAAGTAGAAGAAACAGCAGAAGTTATTTATGCAGTGCCATATCTGTGATTTTAGTTCAAGGTAGTCTTGGGAAAACTAAAAAAAAAAAGAAGCAATGTCTTTGTTTTGCAAGCTTTGTCGATAGGTTTTGTTAAAAGACCTGATTTCTGCAGCCTGAATCCTACCATGCAAACAAGCCTTTATTGAACAGTTAATTCCTTAGTGTAGTTCTGCAGAGGTTTGATAGACTGGCGTCAAGGCTTCTGCTTACGCCTGTAGAAGACCCAAAATGGGAGGTGGTCTTTTAATCCAAGAAAGAGCCTTGGGAACACCACCTGGCACTACATTTCTCTCTTTTTTTCAGGAGTTCCCTTTCCTCGTCTTTCTTGGCTCCTTACTCCATAACAAGGGGGTTTTGATAATAGAGAACTCTTTCTCAAACATATGTCTAATTATTAACATCCTTGTCCTACTACCTCACTTTCTGGAGCGGCACTCTGAAGCATCACGTGCAAAACGCCTCTATTGCCACCCTGGGAATGTCCTGAATTCATAGTCTAGGCATGTTCTTGAAATAGTATGGTTTTTTCTGCTTAAAATGGCCTTCCTGGAGGTCAGAACCATTCTCAGATAACTTCAAGAGACAACATTCCCACAATGCTTCATAAAGTGTGTATCATAAATCACAGCCATCGCCTGCATACCTTACCCACTGCAGACGTGGTGCATCAGAAACGCAGATGACAGAGCCCTTTGTCAAAACTGCCTTTCCTCTCTCACTATCTTTTCAAGAAGTTCATGGCATCATGGAGACCAAACCCAAGAGACACCACAAGATTTAGGAATTTTTTTTTCACACAGAAAACATGAAATTCTGTAGGGCTTGGTGAAATACCCGTTCTTCTGGTTTCATTGCTTTTTATTTCTTTTGGAAGAACAGATGTTTTTCTACCACACGTAAGGAATTTATATTGGTTATGTTTTCTTCTCAAAGCTGAGATATGCTTCCCTCAAGAGGATTTCCTTTGAGTAATTGCCTAACTGGTGGCCACCGAGCTGTAATTACTCCAGATGAAACCAATTGTCATCATTCCTTACAGTGCAAACTGCACTCCAAACACTCCAAATAGCATTCCCATTAGTCATATCTCCAGCACAACCTGCACATTTTTCCTGCTGAAAACAGATACTGATTTGACACAGTGCTGAGATGATATGATGTATAACTGATTGTACATTTCTGTATAGTATTGGATTAGACTAATGCACCCAGGTTTTCAATCTAATTATGTCTGCTCAGCTGATGGAGAGAGTTGTACCCTGTGCAATTGCCTTGGAAATTGCCAGTATCATTTTATGATAATCTACTTAGAGTAAAAGAATCCTGGTGAAACAGGAATAGGCTGAGTTTCTTTCAGAGCTTTTCTAATGTCACTTGCATTTTAAAGGAACATTAGGTTTTTCTGAATTGGTAAATAAACATTTGAATCCTACTCATGAAAAATCACAGAAGAAAGCAGTCAGAACTTCCATGGTCTTTGAAAGAGTGTATCACATTGGCTGTCTATCACTGTTCCATAAATGCACTCTGGTATGACTTGGTCTTGGCAATTTATGGTGATAAATACTTGAATCGTGCAGCTGGCCCTGGATCTAGACTCAAGATTTCCCCCAGTGTAATATCAGGTAATATATCTCTTTTCACTCCCTGGACAGTACCAGCTTGGTATGGCACACAGTCACAGACAGTCACCTTAAGCTTAGCAAGAAAACTAGGTGGTAAACATTTCATTAATATCCAGCTGGACAAAGAGAGGAACGAAAGCAAAATGAGCAGGAGACAAAGTACAAATGGTCTTTCATCACGAGTAGCTCCGTTTTAAAGAAGCAAGGAATTGCCAAAACACCACAGAATACTTTTTTAATGTTTTCTATTATCCATTACTTCTCATGGATGTCTAAGTCCTATCACTTTGCTCTCCTAGTTCTTGGCAAAAGGACAATAATATAACCTGAAGCATGTCAGGGAAACAGGCTCACTTGAGAGTCTTTTGGGTCTGTGAAAGATCAGAGTATGAAAAGAATGCTCAGATTCCATGAGGTGATTGCCAAGAAGCTTAAACAGCGCCTTAGCATCAATACACAAAACAGAAAAAATAGGAACAATTCCCCTGCTCAGACTTCTTTTTGTGGGAAACCTCATTACAAAATCTGTGTTATACTGAATTGACTGTAAAACAGATGAGGTTTTTATGTCCTTGAGAAAATAGACAAAAAAGTAGCAAATTTTCAGGATGAAGATGGTGTTCAGCCAATAACTCTGAAAGACCTCACCAATGAAATAATTTGATTACTGAAAGTGGTGGACAATGTTCTTAAACCTGCCTCTCACCCCTGAAGACATCAGATATGATACTAACTGAACAAAAAATCAGTTTCAGGGAGAACCATGGAAGCCCAGATATGGAATCCTGATGCCTGTCCTTGGCTTCAATAGCATGTTAATATCTCAAAGAACAGACACCTGGATAAGGATGATCAATTAGGGAAGAGTCCACGTATTTTTCTTTAAGACTATGCCTTACCTTGCAGGCTTGGTGGAGTTATTTGAAAAAGTCAGGAAGGAGTTGAATAGGGTGTGGTATGTCTGTTCTTCTGAAGCACCTTCAGTAGATTTCCTCACATTTAGTTTCCTGAGCATTTCTATTAAAAAAGAAGAGGAGTGAACAAACACGATGGTGGGCAGAAACCAGAGGGATATGTGCAGGAGCCTGTTCTGGTTAGTTCATTGATAAATGAACTGTCTGTGAAAAACTGCACAACTTACAAGACTGAGAGCCTGTGTAGATCACAGCAGCTGGCATCTTTCAGTACACAAAAATATAAAGGGATGAGCCCTGGACAAAAGTAATTCTAATGTTGCATCTTAAATGATGGGCTCTGAGCCCAGCACTAACACTCAGAAGTGAGATTGTTCCATGAATACATCAGTGTATTGGTCAGTAGCAGTCAGGGATAAATAAAAGTTAAAATTGCAGGCATTAGTAAGAAAAACAGAGAGTGCAATAGACAATATTACTGTACCACTGTATGGATCCATGGTTTGCCTACAATTTGAAAAATATGCAGTTTACACCTGCGTGTGCCAGAAATTTTATATTAGAATCAGAAAAGATCCCAAGAAAATCTGGAAGGATAATCTGAAATGGAAAACACCTTCTATACAAGAAGCAATTGAGCAGGTTATGACTTCTGAGTTGGGAAAAAATATCCAGAAAAATGATGAGTGGTATGAAGATGGTAATTAGAAATCAACTGTGAGCAGTGCTGTCTACCACAAGAACTGCAGATCTCCAAATGGAGCTTGAGGGAGCCAGATTCAGAACAAACAACAAAGGAAATGGTTCTTTGTGCCTCACGTACCTGACAAGTTGAAATATTTGCCAAAGGAGGCAGTGGAATTATGGAGCATTTATAGGATATCCTTTTGTTCAGCAAGTACTTAGCAACTGAGGATGTGATCTTGGGTTAGTACAATCACATGAATCCATATGTCCAGACCTGCTTTTTGATGATTACGGATTTGGGGCATTGATTAGGACCTAGATAAAGGAAACACAAGGCCATAGCAAAATGACAACTGAGAAAGAAATAATGCTACAGACAAATCATATACAGTATGTTGTTTTTCTTTCATGGCATGAGTATCTTCTGAAGAGCCACGAGTCCTCTTGTCACACCCGTCACTAAGACCATCAGCAACAGAAGGCTGTGTATCAGGGCAGGAATCTGCAGGCTGGAAGCCAGTGAATCACTGATGTTGTGTTCCAGGTGGTTTTAAGTGGCAGAATAAGAAGTTCAGGGCCCTGGAGAATTGGTACAACCAATTGCCTGCTGTGCACTGTAAATCAGGGAAAGCAGCTTGCAATTAACAAAGAGTGTTGCAAATCTTGTCAATATACTCTGTTCTACTGATTATCAGAAAGGTCCAAAACCTCTGGGTCAGTTTGTTAGTGGATGTAAATCTCAGTCAATTAAAATTAGACTTTTAAAGTTTCAGAATCAGGTAAAAAAATTAATCCTATGAAAAGGGGAAAAGCAATCACAAAACCTGACTGAAAAGAACAATTCCCCCTCTACCTCTCCTGACTACCACATATGACTGCTCCAGCTTTCACAGAAAGGGTGAAACCTCTCCATCCAGTGAAATAGTCATTGGCTACATAATAATCTGCTCTACTGTCTTGCATTTTTACAAAAAATGTCCATCATTTTTACAAAAAAAAAAAAAAAAAGCATTAATCTTTCACCTTTATGTTATCAAGAAATAGAGCTTCATCTAAAACCCCTTGAAGTCAGTGCGGGCTGTCATGGACTTCAGCTGACATTGGAACGGACTCTGAGGATGTAAATCACCTGCTAGCAAACTAAATAAAGGTCTGGGTTCAACTCAAGTTGAGCATAGATAAATTTAATAATACTGGCATCAGGGAAGTTATACAGGTCTGCAAGCACACCAGCCTTCATTCTGTTTGTTACTGTTCACTTGACTTCAGTAACTCATTGCATGAGGTAACACATCAAAATGGCATTTGATAATGATTTTCACTATCAGTGAGGGCATGAAGCAGAAGATTAAGTAGAAATCAAAGTTTCCTAGGGTTAGTAATAATATCTTACAAATGGGAAAGGATACTTTGCACTGTTTATGCCGTGCATGGCGTTTCAAAAAATCGAAGCCAATCACTTTTTCAAGACAGCATGAAGCCAAGCCCTATCTCGAAAATGGCACATATATTAGGATTTCAAGAAAAAGTGTTCTTGCTATTATCTCTGGGATGAGATAGACTTTGCAGGAATGACATAAAAATATTCTTGCCTCCAGTGTGTGACTGGCATAATCTGTCCGAAACACCTACAGTATATGACACTATGTTGTAGGAATGTGGCATCAGTCTTTTCTAGGAGGAAATATTTGGAACATCTTGAAATATTTCATTGTTGTATATGTGTCTGTGTATATGATAGAAAATAAATTCTGCTGCTGGTGTCTTGGGATGTATCTTCTTGAACACAGAAATATTAATAATATAATACTAATACTAATAACTGTAGTCTTCATCATAGCATAGAGACAGAGCTTATTGTGGTATCTGGGCTGAGGAGAAGTAAAAGAGAAAGGGAAAAAATTCTTGTAAGTACTTCTGTCATCTTAATAATTGCTCTGAGTGGAAGAAAACAGGACCTGCTTACAAGTTTCTATTCTAATCTTTTCTATTGCTGTACAACAATTGTGTCACAAATTCACACAATTTACCACTGAGTTTTGGTTGAGTTTTTTGTTGTGTTTTTTTGAATGACAACATTTTTTTTCCCCTGTTTCTCAAAGAAAACCCACCAGTGTTGTTCTTTGCAAAGATTACATTAACTGTGCCATCTGGGTGGGAAAGAAAACAACCCTCAAGAAAACCACTTGGAACTGACCAGTTCTTGCTCAACTCTTTCATTCTTAATGACACAATGAGAACCTTGAATGGGTTCTGAGAAGCACTCAGAACCCACAACATCGCATCTACTCACTGAGATATTTTGCATAAACATTCTTGGTCATGTGGGGAATCAAATCTCTCAAGCAGGATGGTCAGTTGCTGTCTGGATGGGAGTCTCCATCGCAAGCCTTCTTGCAGGAGCAGCTTCTACAGGATCAAGATGGGATACCACAATTTGTTCTGATGATTTCTTACAGTCCAGCTGCTCTGTGGTCTTACATGATGACTACAGTACATCAATGATCCAGTTCTACTTATTATTTAGAAACTATGCACAGAACTACTTCTAGCTTTCCTACTATGTACAAAGTGTCCTACCTATAACCATGGAACTAGAGAATGATTTAGGTTGTAAGGGACCTGTGAAGGTCATCTAATCTAACTTCCTGCTGCCCCCCATCCTGACCTCAATTAGTTCAGGCTGCTTAGGTAGTTAAATCTTGCTGACTAGTTAAGTCAAGACCATTTCTGAAGACATTTCTGCACCTGCATTTTGCAGACTGTTTAAATTTATCCATGTGGAGTTTGGCCAGTTCCCCCACCTGTCACTGGAACCAACAGTATCATTGGGACTGCCCAGGATTCCTCCACCCAAGGGCTTCACCAACACATTGAAGCACACAGATGGTGCCTAACTGGTCTAGGCACAACAGGCAATTGTCTGAAATTTCCACTCAGACTGTGGCTAGTCCATTGCTGTGCCATGAAACAGCACAGAGATCAATCTATTGCCTGTCTCAAGCCAGTCCATTGCCACATCTACTCAGAGATCACCGGGAGACACAATGGATCAGCCATGGAGCTGAAGACAAAGTGCATTGGCTGTGTGCACAGACCGAGTGCTGGTACCCATCTACATCAAACCTGAATTTAATCATTTTATCACGGCTCTAGTTTAAATCCAAGCTTGACAAAAATGCTTCATTCTTAGGTCTAACCAGGCCCACGACTTCACTAAATGCAATACTAACACACACATAATTATGGGGTATGAGAAAATTTTCCCACTTCAGCACTTCCATGCATTCAGCCATGTGATACTGTCACATTTATGAAGCATGATTCTATTTATATGTTCAAGTAGCTGTCATAGCAGCCTCAGCATCAAACAGCTGCCTCTGCTGGAGTGAGCAGATACTTGCTAATGGGAAATGTTACAGAGCTCCTGTGGACAAACCTCATGCTAAGCACTATTGCTGCTTACTGTAGGAGTAAATTTAGAACAATTTTGCATCCCCAAAAAATTGCCCCTACATAAATGGATGTTTTTAGCTCAGTGGTGCCACCAGGGAATTGTCTGGATACATGTACTTCAGCAATTCATTTCAGAGAAATCATTAGGAATGGATGTCCATCTCAGACCTACAGCTACCTCACAGTTTTCACCTTGGGTTAAATTAACTAACTAACTAACCAACCAACCAGCAAAACGGTCATGACAGAGCACCAGTGTCATCTTTTGATTTTCCCTGAGGCATACTGGTGATTACTTCACCAAAAAAAGAAAATCGAATGTGAGACTGAAATGGGAAACCAAATCACATAAACTAATCTAGAATGGATTTGTGTGTCCCATATTTCCATTTCCATGTAATTCTAATATACTAATACAGTACTTGCTGGTACTGAGCAAAATACAGTGATATGTATTGTGCTTAGATGTTCCTCTTACACAGTTCAGAGGAGAAACCATTTTTTCAATTTCATGGGTTTTTTTCTTTATTGCTTTCTGATGACCTTTTTTTAAAAAAATTATTGTTTCATTCTAGCCGTGGATATTTTATTGAAAAATACTGCCTTCTGTAATCTTATAATTGACCATGATTTGGAACAGAACAGTGTTTACAATGCTTATAGCTTTGAATGGGAAAGGTTTACCATCTTAAGGCAAGAGATGCAATCAGGCATGATTTTGGCTTACAGGGTCAGATCTCCACTGTCTCATGTACAGTCCAGAATTAAATTAAATTAAAAAATTATTCCATTTTATAGTATTTTTTTCATAGCAAGATATAAAATATTTTATATATTTATACATTTACTGCATATAGTAAACCCAAATTATTAAGTATATTGCTGTATCTAAAATTAATTAGAACTAAAAATCCAAATGGAATTATGACCTTATAGCCAAAAACTAAAAACTTTTAGACCAAATCTGTGAACTCACAGGTTCATTTGTAATAGAATTTCCATACTTCCCTTGACCCTTCCCTTGAGGGAAGGGCTTCTGCAGCTGCCCAGGCAGGATGGCTCAGTGAGATGAGGGGTGAGCATGGCAGCAATTCCGCTGGAAAAGCACCACCGATATCTTATCCCCACATACAATTTTTTTAGGGTATCAGGGTACACAGAACACCAAGGCATGTTCTGCACACACATACCTGCCTCGGAACTGCTCTCTGCTCCTTGCAGATCTTGTCATCCACTCTCCTCCTCTGTCAGCACAGACAGTCCAGTAGAGACCGCGCCATTTGTAGCGCTGCCAAGTTTAATCCACCTGCAGAGGCACCTGGAAAAACAATTTATATACACACAAAAGTACCTGTGGAGTTTGAACACACTACATGTCTTAGCACTTGTACTTCAGTTGAGAGAAGCGATAGCAGCAAATACAGGTCAAGGGAAGGAAATGTATTCAGGTAGTCAAAGTTATCAGAAGAGCCCAGTCAAGCAGATTTGAGTCTTCAGGTAGCCATGAACCCACATCCTGACTTTACCTGGAGTTCCTTGCTGAGAGTGAAGCACTAGTTGGATGTGCCATGGGAGCCTTGGCACTGAGGATGTGCCAAGCAGTGGTCTATACTACTAGGATTTACTTGCCAAAGGGTGAGTGCTCCAGGATGTCAAATTGCCACTTGAGAAGCGATTAACTACAGATAAGTCACCATTCATCAAGGAGTGGAGACCTTGGGACAAATCGAGAAGTGATAAAACAGTATTCATTAATTACGCCACATGAGATTCTACCTCCAATCCCTCCAGGGATTGCCGTGCTGGCCAGCTTAGTGCAGATGCCTGCCAGATTTTCCCTGTCTGTTTCAGGGTCCTTTTGACTCCTTGGTCTTTCTTCAGAGACTGATCTTACGCAGGCCTTGGCACACGTTCATGGCCCTGTACCTGCATATCGCTGGCTCGTGGTCTGTACTGGCTCACCAATTCAAAGTACGGCCCGTTGCTACCCTTCAAGGAAAACAAAGAAATAGTTCTAAAAGAAGTCCAGGGATGGAGAGGTAATTTCCTGTTG